>BHFT01050694.1:0-34750 GCA_004320025.1 Laticauda laticaudata
AAAACATAAGCATAACAGAACCAATCATGCGCATAAACAGAACGGAAAAGATATGGACAGGGAGAGAGTATTGCAGAATGTAACACGGATGCTCACGGAAGCCTAGCGGAATGAAGCAAAATGATGTGAGATGGCACTGGATCCAAAAGGGTCCAGGAGCATAGCAAAGCGGAACGCATAAGCGGAAAGAAGCGGATGCGATAGCGGATGAAGCGGGAATGCAGAGACAGATTGACAGAGCAGATGCAGACGAATGTGTAGCCAGATGATCAGATGCGCGGTAGAGGATGGTAGTCAGCAGATTGCACAGAGCGTGGTAAATGAAGACTCGAGATGCAGAGCGTTTAACTGCGAGAATGCGGGAGGGATGCTATGCGTCAGCCCACGGATATAAAGGAGGCGGCCAACACGAGGCCAGCATATCAGAGGAAAGATCTGCTGCCAGACATATCTGTTCCATCAGAGATATGGGGGAGAGAGGAAGCCTGCCATCTTCTGCCAGCCCTGGCCAAAGAGGGATAGATCCCACATCACACACCCCGGCGCTGGACTCTGCTGCTGCTGCTGCCTTCTTTTCTGCGGCTGGTGCTGCTCCTAGTTCGTTGCTTGGTGGTGTCTTTCTCTGCTGCTGCTGCCTTGCTGTGCTGGTGCTGCTTTCTCCTCTGCTTCTTCCTTGCTTGCTGTCTCCTGCTGCTGCATGTGGTGGACCAGCCCCAAAGCCCTGAAAGCACGCTGATGATAAGGCCTGCCAGAGGAGGAGAGGCAAGGCAAGGAGGAAGGGAGAGAGGAGCGAGTACTCACATCGCAGAGGAGCGATGAGTAGGGAGGATAGCTAGAGTGGTACTGAGGAGAATTGAGTACATTGTGGAGAAGCGCCACAGGCTGTATAGAACCAAAGCAGAAGCAGGCGGTTGGAGACAAGAGAGGGCACACGAGCCTGAGGCTACACGGCTGATGTTCCTCCATCGGTGGTGGAAGATCATGCACAACACTGGTACGGGAAAAGTGACACCAGGAAAATAAGTCTGGCCGCCCGTCAAGCTCACCGAACAGGAAGAGAGCTACTAGATCTGTGGCAAAGATGTCAGCAGCTTCCTGAGGGAGAGGTCACGCCACCGAGTGGCAGGCCTTCGTCTGACCCTTCTATCTATTCAGGCGAAGCCCACAGATAGCCAGTCTCTTCTGGGCCAGGCAGAAAGTCAGACTTGTGATACCGGCAGGTGTCCATCAGTAGCGCCCTCATGACAGAGACCCCCCGACAGCTGCACACGCCCGATATCAGTGAGAGACGATGGAGCGATTCTCTCTACACACATGGAGCAAAGAAAAAGCAGGACCATCAGGGACCAACCGCAACCCACCCCCAGTCCACCTCTAAGAAAACAGGCCACAGAGAGCAGACTGGAGGATAGAGCCACACTTGTTCTCTTGCGAGCAAGGGACACGATCAGACCAAGCGCAGAATACAGCTGGATCAGACTGGTAACAGGTCGAGGATGATCCATCTCGAACCGACAACCCGATTTCATCACTACAGATGACCCAGCCCTCATGGGACATGCCCTGAGACCCGCCGATCCCAGGGAGCTGACAGACGAGAGACTCGACGGCGCTGCTGCATAACACCCTCAGGCCAGGCTGGAACCTGCTACACCACCCACTCCCAGGTCTGCTCCTCCACCCAGGCGATTATCACAGTCACTTCCAAGCGCTTTCACACAGCCCCTACTCCAATCCAACTGGCTAATGGGCTACCAGGAGATTCTAGGAGCACAGGCAGCCCTTCCCAGTCCAGGCATGGTACCATCGCATGCCAGAAACAGTCGCGCACAGATTGCCACTTAATTACATCGAGAAGTCACCGATGCCACACACCACAGATGCAACTGATGCACAGATCGCACCATTGCCACCGCCCCGGAGGGCCAAGATCCAAGATGCCACCGATGCCACCAATGTTCCTCAACACGACCACAGACGCTCTACCTTTAGCCCAGCTTGCAACCTAGACATCCCACTACACTCTTTCTTCCACCCCACAGCCAAGCCCATTGAGGTCCTCAGAACACTCCGTTTTCATTGGTCCTGGTGCCTAATCCAGGTCCTGTAGATGAACAGGCGCTCTCTCAACTTCATGCGGACTGAGCCAAGCTTTGTGAGAGGCCTCTTCCTCGAAAACACCATCTCCCTATCGTTGTCCGCTCTCGAGCGCAGGCACCCGAAATGGTTCCTACTGACCAGCATTCCAGCGCACTGCGCACCTCCACTCAGATCCCTGGACCTTTAACCTGAGCAATGGACATGCCTCAGACTGTTGAACTGAGAACATTGCTGATACGCAGACTGAGCTGATTACCTTGTTGACTTTATCATTGCATGGACAGACTTTATCTTCGGTATCCTTGTGTTTTGTAAATAAGGTCCTACCACTTTAATTTAACTGTATATTAATAAAGGTTATCTTTGCTTACACACACTTGGGTCATATATATTTTACATTAACTACATAAGTGTTGGTGGGAGAATTTTAGAAAAATGGTTAAATGCAGATTTGCCATGTTATGCACCGCGTGGATGGCAGAGGATACCCTGTTGGGATGTGTAAATAGCGAAGCTGGGATGGGTAATAGTGCTGTGGGACTGTCGGTAATAGCTGTGGATAGCACTAACCTCCAGTGCAAGCATAGTGAGACATGTTGGTCCACTACTGCCAGGTGTGCCAACACCTATGGCCTTGATTATCATAATAACAATTTTAATCATTATGAGCCCGACACACATTCAACTTAAAACAAAACTCTTATATTAATGACCATATTCATTGTTAGAGTGCCACTCAGACAATACATGGCACAAATACTCATCAGTGTGGTATGAGGACGAGGCTCAAGGAAGCATACCATTAAGCATCTACCATCCTGTACTTGGTCAACATCCACGTGCTCAGCTGGGGTGAGTCATGCACCAGTTGTTTCAGGACGGGATTGCGCTGCTTCTTCCTTCACGTGCAAGCGCTTCTGTTGGGGCCTTTGTACATCCACCAAGTGTCAGCGGATCGAGGTTCGCCCTTGCCTCCATTAACCACAGGCGTCCATGTCCCCATTGCCTTGCTGGAGGTCCCACGAGCCCTGTTCTGCAAGAACACCGTGATAGCGTATGTAATCGGCGAGCATGAGGATTGATGAGATGCAAGCAAGCTTCCATGAATGTCTCACTCGGTCTGTGGGTGATGCCTGCATGGTGTCAGGGTTTAAGAAGTACACCTTGAAATTAGTTGGCCAGCCTAGTAGTTATCCATATCAACAGGCGTTCTATCCACTCCCACCCGTCTTGCCAGCTGGACAAGCCTGGTTGTTGGAAGATCCGTCTCTCTCCGGGTTAGCACGCGTATCTGGAACTGTAATGGGATGTCTCTATGAGTTATGTTCGCTCTAAGGTGGAAGCAATCGTAGCACCACACGATGAAGTAGGGCAACATCTTGTTGTGTCATAGGTAGAGGGTCTGGATCTGGAAGGCCGAATGATGAGTTGCGTTTCCAGCCTCCCTTGAGGGGCACTGCATTGTATAACCTGCGCAATCTGAAGACTGAACTGCATTGCCGTGAAGGCATCGATGTACAGAACTGATAGTCTAGCATCGACCATGGCGAAAACGAGGTATGATACTGAAAGAAGCCCTATGTAGTTGAAATAAGTGCGGGACCCTGACTGAACTTGGGGCTTTGACCGTGCACTATGTACCTGACCCTCTTGTGCTATCCCAATCTATGCCTCCAACGGGCTGGGCGGAAGTCTCCACTCTGCATAGCCACCTGCTCTGCAACTTTCTATCCAGCTCTTGTTCAGACTGTTAGGCCGGTCCCGGCATGGAGGGCGTCCTCAACGATTCGATTGCTTCGATGATGGCATCCGGCACCATTCTCTGACCACAGTTGTGATGGTGTTGTGTGGACCCTGCAGGCATACTGCCATTGTTTCTGTAATGTGGTCCCTGAGGCCAAGTGGCGCAGAGTCCCAGTGCCACTCTAGCCAGGGCCCAGCTGGTGATGGAATTGGTGCTTCTGCGTTGTGTGAACCGGTCTCAGACACTCACAACTTCATTTCAAACAATGGCTGCGGCAATACCTCATGAGAGTTCTGGAATGCACGAGTGTCTTCGCTTCCTTCAAGTAATTCCAACATCAGCTTGTGCATACCAGTCATAACTCCGTCTCTCTCCGCGATCCATTCATTGGACCCTACGACATTCTTGAGCCGACGTCATCAAACTTTTCTTCCTCATAGGAACAAGTGAATACAGTCTGCAAGAGGGCATTGGTCGAGCGCCAGCATGTGGTGTGAATGAATGCGGGCTACCAATAGAGGTTGTGCGAATGATCCAGATAGGTGGAGAAGAATGGATGCTTGTTGCAAGAGCAAGAGGCCAAGGACTGAAAGAGAGTTGCACACCAGGACTGTGGATGAAGGTCGAGATCCAAGGTGATTCTCATGACTCCCCACTTTTATTTAGGAAATATCTGAGTTTTCGATCTATAGGCTGTCCTGGTCCACAATACTCCAGACAATACTCCAGGACATCGCAAATATCTGAGATTACGTCCCCTACTATCACCAAACGCGTTTTTCCGTGCTTTAATGATTTAATTATGGCTAGAGCGCTGACATACCGCTGTTATGCTTGGGGATCCTACGTCCATGCTCCACTAACGCTTGTGTGTCTGTCGTTCCACAGTCACGTTTTGTTCTCCTCTGTCTGTTTTCCGCTGGAGCCGGATTTGAGTGTTGTTAGCGATGTGCCAGCGTCATGGCCTTGCGGATTTAATACGGACGTGTAACGGGATGACAACGGAGCGTATAACGGATGTTCCCGTATGATCGTAGGGATGATCATAACGGAACGTTGTGTGTGTACTTATCGACTCAAAAAGTTTTGTGCAGTGTGCAGCTCAAAACTTTTTGAGCAGATGAAATCACAGTAGACGGATGCTGGACGGATAGAGAGTATGAAAAACGTATACAGTGAGTATACAATGGATGCATCATGTTTTCCAACGGATGGCAAGCTCTTTTGTCCGTTTTACATCCTCTTTTTGCATCCGTTGGTGCAGTGTGACATGGGCTTAAAGAAAGAAAAGTCTTTTGGTAGAAAAATGGAAAAATGGTATTTATGCATTTCTCCTTAGTGCAAGTGGGATACTGTGAAGTCCTTATTCTGATATAGTAAAGCCAAAAAGTGCAGCAAGGGCACAACCATCTTGGAGTTCCCTTTGATAAGAAGGAAGGAAAAAAGGAAGGAAGGAAGAAAAAACAGTTTTTCTTTTATTTTCATAGTATTGCCACAAACTGTGCATGCCTTTAAATAAAGCAGTATTTCCAACTTTGGATGCCTCTGCCCCCCCGACAGTGTTATAGTAGCACTTTAAGAAGATTTTTCATCAATGCATTCTTTTATGATGTGTTTTTTGAATTTCATAGTGTATAAATGTTTACATATTATGAAAGTGTGCATTGTAATTGTGTTGTGGAGTAAAACTAATTTTGTTTCGAAAACTTGTTTATTTATTTTTATTATAACAGAGCAGTTGACATTACAATTAACACTTTCACACATAACACCACATAAAGGTTAACTCAGAAAACCTGAAAAATTGTCTATTCCTCTCTGAATGAGCAATTAAGAATTCATTGAAATGACAATGAGAAACAATATCCAAAAGATATTATGTAGTAGCAAGCTTTGTGTTAATTAAATTTTACTGCAATTAAAAGGTCAATGGCTTACATGCATGTATTTTAATGCAATTTCAAAAGCTAACAGAAATTATCTTTCATTTATGATTACTTGGTGATATATTACTAGAACTGGATACCGTAGTACAACATGATTTAGAGTTGTTTATTATATACAGTAGAACAGGGCAACGTAACCAAAAATGGCTAAGTAGAGAAATGGTGAAGTATGTCATAACAAGACTTATTAAATTTAATGAGGCCATCACCTTGGAAATTAAGGAATAATGTCAGGCAAGTATAACATTTACAATATAAAAGAACTCTGCCTCTTTGAATAATGAAAACAAAGGTTTTATCACCATGGTCATTTTTTTTGTCCTCTAGGTTTGTTGTCTTTGTCATTATTATTCTATTTCTTGTACTGTTTTTGTGTTTTTCTATAGTTTTTATGGTTGTTTTATTTTATTTTATTTTGCTTGCTAAAGCCCCTGTCACACTGCACCAACGGATGAAAAGAGGATGTAAAACGGACAAAAAAGCTTGCCATCTGTTGGTTAACAAGATGTATCCGTTCTGTAGTCACTGCCTCTGTTTTGCTTCCTCTCTATCCGTCCAGCATCCGTCTATTGACATTTCATCTGCTCAGAAAGTTTTGAGCTGCTTCAAAACATTATTGCGCAGGAAAATGTATCAATTCGTCTACTGTTCTGATTCACTAGGATACTGCTAGGCATCCGTTCTAGCATTCTGTTATGCATCACCGCTATATCCGCTTAGGCATCCGCTGGCCATTTCCTGACGCAACTCGATCCGCTCGGACGCAGGAGGGAAGCGGAAATGGCACACAACACTGAAGCAGAAGGGATTGCAGACGAATGGACGCTGCGGAAACAAAGCCGTTAAAATGGAAATAAACAACGTTCAAGGAGGACCTCATCTTCGATATTAGGATGTCAAGGAATGCCTAGAGGGATGCAAAGGAACCTATACTGCCTCATAAAAAGGGAGGAGCAACGTCGTCTGCCGCTATCTCAATCAGACCAGCAGCCCAGCTGTGCAGACTTCTGCAGCCTTTCATCTGACTCATTCCTCTTCACACCAGCATCCAGTCATTGTCAACCGTGGAATCGCTAACACACTCAGATCCTTGCACATTGCGGCTCAGTCTACAGTCGCTCTACTACGGAAGAAGAGTTCCATAGCACGCAGACTACACGGTCACGTGCATTAGATGAGAAAAGAACAAGTAGTCAACTCGCGGCTCGAAGAGACGCGGAGGAAGGCACAGTACGGATGTACAACAAAGCCTATGCTGGAGCTCGGAACGAAGACACATCACGGCCGCGTTTCCAGAATTGCCTGAGGATCTGCCAGCCATGTTGTTATCGAAAGTGGCAAGTGCCTGTCACCCAGCTAGTTTGCCCAAGGCAACACCAACTTCCACGGACCCAGCCGTGGGAAACCTGGGCTCCAAGGTGCACTCACTCGTGTGTCACCTGGCCGCAGGACCCACCTACAGGAGCATTGCAGTTGATGGTGGGAGGTGCCACGCTAACACCCATCAGGCATTGTGGTCAGATAGTGGTGTCAGGCCTTATCATCCGAAGTAAACCTGGAGGAGCTCCTCCCAGTGACACCCACCACTTGAACCCAAGCTTGGAGAAGAAAGTTGCAGAGCTCAGTCTGGTGTATCAGAGGCTGGAAACGTTGCCCCCACAACTCGTTGGAGCATAAGATGAGGCAAAGCACCATGGCCTGCAAAACGCCAGCCAAGTCGGGGTCCACTCTATTTCAATTACGAAGGGCTTACTTCAGCATCGTCTCTCTATCGCCGAAAGGCGATGTCGATGCTGAACTACAACAGTTATGTAACATCGATGGTCGCTTCAGGCAATGGGCTCATGTTCAGGATGTGCCCATGGGTATACAAACGCTCAGTGACCTACAAGGAGTGGTGAGAAGGCAACCTCATCGTGGGCTTCCTCATCAGACCCCCTGGCCAACGACACGCAAAAGATGTGCCATTATATTCATCGTGGTAGATTGACGCTTCTCCTCAGAACTACCTCATGAAGCCACTACACTTCCAGACATCCTCACCCGGTGAAGAGAGGATCTATCAACTACAGAGCTGTCCCAGGGCAAGGGCGGAGTGTGGACGAACGCCTTTGGCATCCTGGCCAACAGGTTTCCAGGTACTTCTAAACCACCACTGCAGCATCAGCCAGGGACGTGAGGAGGATCTTGCGAAGACTTTGCTGATCCTGCACAATCTCATGCGCACCCACTACCCAGTTGCAGAACAGGTCAGTGGGACCCTCCAAACAAGAGCAAGGGGACATGGAGGCCTCGAGGAATTGGAGGCATGGAAGGTGAAACCTGAATGGACACGTGGATGTGCAAGGCCCCAACAGAGCTTCACGTTGAAAGGAAAAAGCAGAGACTCCTGAGAATGGTCGCAACTCAGCGGAGCAGAGCATGAGTGCAAGACAGATGATAGATGATTAATGGATTGCTTCCTCAGGCCTGTTCTCATCACACTGATGAGATTGGGCCATGTATGTTGGGTGGGCCTACAATGATCAGGGCATTTAATAAAGAATTGTGTTTATGTTGACATGTGTGGATGAATGCTTACATGGCAATGAGCCATGTACCTGTACATTGGGGAAATGAAACAACCACTTCATAAATGCATGGACAACATTGGAGAACAAACACATCAGGACTAGATTCAGCAGTCCATTCAGCAGTACTAGATTCAGACACAGGCCACTTTTTTGAAGACAACAACGTCCATAATTTGGACAGATAAGATCACTGGTTTGAAAGAGCGGTTAAAGAGGCCATCTATGTCAAAACTGAATAGCCCTCTCTCAACAGAGGGGATACAACATCATCTATATCCAGTCTACAACACTTTCCTTTCAACAGTTTCAAGAAGATTCCATACCAGTTTGCATCACTCAGGTGACCCTGATGACACAGATAAACCTTTAGGTGACCTTAACGATCTGCTAAAAGCATGCAAATGGTCAGATGTCTGCAAGGACTATAACTCCTGCCATTCCCCACCATCCAGTCAGATCTGAAGAAGCTTCTTGGATGAGAAGCAAAATGTCTTCAAAGAAAAACCAGAAAGTCTAGCTGCCTCTTGAAAAAAAAGCACCTTTGGGACAACCATGGCCTAGATGACTGAGAACCTCCATAAACAAGTGTAGTTTAGGTTACCAACAATAGTCATACTCATTCCATATGTAATATTCCCTGTTTATGATAAGAACACAACTGGTCAGTTTTGACTTATTTGGTCAGTAGTCACAGACATAATAAGAGCACAATTTTTCTGCAAATATGCTCACAGTATTCAATTTAAGCCCATAATCTTCAATTGATAGAGCCTACCAATGAAATAATCTTTAGTGTAGTCAATAGACAGTCATAAAACATACTGCATAAAAAATATCAATATTGATTAATTCATTAATTAGATAATTATATGGATCTAATTGCTGCTTATTTGACAAATTACATGACAAAATTTAAATATAAATATTGTAAATAGTATATGAGTCCAAAAATAAGTTCAAACAAAATTGAAGAAAACACATGGAGAATGTTAATTATAAGTGAGGTTAACAGCTCACAACAAGCATTAGAGTAAAATATATAGTACAATGGGGAATCTTTGCTGATTTAGTGGCTTCTTCTTGGATTGGATTGGAATTGGATGCTCTAGTATCTCCTTTCTAAAAATGGGAGCAAATTGACCCAATAATGGGTCAGACCCATGCCAAAGTTAATACCCTTCTTATTTATTCTGGGAGAGTAATTTGGTCTAGATACTCCAGGACTGAAAGAGTACTTAGGGAGTACTCCTAGTTAGGGAGGGACAGTTGGTCTGGTTAGATATCAATATTCTTAAAATGTGTGTTGATAAGAGTCTGCCTATCTAGTCTAATGAGACTATTTATACAACGCATAGATGACATTGCAAACTGAACTGCCTATATCCATCAACTGGAAGAGCAGTGACATGTATCCAGGATGCTTCCCATTTTCCTAATGGCCAATAACTTTTTTGAAAATTTGACAGAGAATAAATGTTCAATCATAATGCAAAAATATAGCAAACTTCTTTTTATAGCATTGGTGAAATGAAATGAAAATTTAAAAAATACTGTATATAATACTAAACATAGATTTTTTTTAAAAAAAGCCATTAAATATTCTTATACAGAATATAGAAGAGCATGATGAAAGGTATTATTTCCTCATCTTCATGTAATTGGTTATAAAATATACAATGAATAACTGGCATTGAGAAGAATCCAAATGCCGAAAGGCAAATATGGGGACAAACAGTATGCTTATCTGAAAATTCTTTGTTCGTATGTTCCTAGTGTAGTGGTCTTTATGGCTTAAGAGATAATCTCTTTTTTAAAGCTGAAAAGCACACATTTCTTCTGTACCTCAACTGCTGTTCATAAAGGCATACACTGTTACATGCATACAGATTTTGGAGCCTAAATAATTTCTAATACTTTTGTGACAATTCTTTCTTTATATATTCTTATTACTTCTTACATTTTTTTTCTGTTAATCTCATGATTTTTCTCTTTTATCATAGGGCTGTTAATTATTTAAAGCTTAAATGCTCCCTTTTTGTAACTATCAAATTATTTTTGGTGCCACTTATCAAAGGCTAAGTTCTGCTGCACACCAGATAAAGAGACATACATGTTAACCCTCTGTGAACACAAGACATTTTTTAAAAAATGTAGGACAAAAGTTGATGACTGTTAATTGTTGTTATTATTGTTGTTTTGCGAAGTCTGTTTTAAGTTTCTTAACCATCTTTAAGACTGTTTTAAGTCTGCCAGATAGCTTTACATTTCTTGTAAACAACTAATGGGAAATCTTGCCAGATTTCTGCTAGATTTCAATGATGTAATATTGGGACAATCCAATAATTGTTCCCATCTCACCTAAAGTTGACAGACCCCCAAAGATATTTAGCCTTTTATGAAAACATTAAAATGTCTACATGAATACTATTACAAACAGGTAATCAAAGTTTTGACAAAGTACTATATGTGTTATGTAATTAATGTAAGCATGCAATAAAAGCATAATAATATCACTTCAATCATAATGTCCTATTTCATGTGCAATATAGGATTACACCATTTTACTTGGTGTAACATATAAAGCATGCCTCAGACATAACATAAATAATGGCAAGGAAGTGAGGATGATGGGAACATCCACAGGAATAATCAACATCATCATCACAATCATAGAATAATTGCAAATCAGACAAACTGAAGGAGCATAATCCATTATTTCAATTGCCAGTTTTCCATTTTTTTCTCCTCTGTATTTGTTCTGACTAGATCACTATGATTCATATATATTAATGCTCATCCTTTATTTTGAATCACATGCCTGGTAATATGGCAACACAGTGTATGGTATAATCGATCCTACCTCAGGAATCTGTTTCAGTTGAAAGCCTGATACATTTGGACATGATTCTAAAAGTTCATTCTAATGATAGAATGGAAGCCAAAGTCAAAGTCATACTGTCAAGTCGGAATGGATATTTCAAAGGCAGAAAACTCTCAAAAGTAGCAGTTGTTGGCAAACACAAACCTGTTTGCTTAGAAAAGGCTATGAAGCAGTTCAAAAACACACTCCCAAAGCTTATCTGTTTACTTAGAAGTAAGCCCTAGAATATAACTCACCATGCCAGGAAGAAGTGAGCACGGACAGAAAAATAGAAATTCCTACCTCATATAACAGCATTGTTGTATGTTTATTCAGGGATAAGGTGTCACAGCAATTTATTTTTGCTATAAAGGGTTCCAAGCACTTCAAAAGTTAAAATGCTACTGTGGAAATCACTAAAAAATTGTTTAACAGTCAAGATGCTGACCAAGAACAATAGAAGCCCTTATCTTCTCCCAGGCAAAATACCTGATATGTATCTTCTCTCTCCCAAAATACCTGATATAAGAAGTTAAAAACTTCAAAGGCTTCCATACAAAGTTTGTTTATTGGATTTATCAGGCATCCTCAAGGTATAACTCACAGTTATGTTGAGATTCATCTAATGTCCAATCTTTGCATTGTTGTCTTCATAGTGTTAAAATATAATTATCTTCATCCCATAATGATACTGCAAGGGAAGAGTCCAGCACATTGCTGGGATCCAAATAAGAATGACCAAAACTCCCCCCAACCCAACCAGAGGTCAATTCAGTAACCAATCAGGATTACAGATGTGACCACATGACATGAACTACATCTCCCATGAGGCATTCCCTTCAGGGGACAGCTGTCATTCCCAAGCTAACTATATACTGTTTAACCAGCACAGCCCTGAAGAGATCACAGTCATGGCCAAAAAAAGGAGAGAAAGCCAATTCCCAGGAGATTAGCAATACTTCAGCAGTGCTTTTTCACTATTGTTTTCAGGACACTCCAAAATAAAATAAAATCACTTGAATGCTCAGAATATCTTGGAATGAACCACCCAATCACAACAGAAAATAAGGAACATTTTAAAAGTCAAGAACCTACCATTCGTTTTATAGTTCCCTGGAAACACATTACTCTGTCATGTTCCAGAGCAACAAACTATGGGCATAAAAGAAGTGGGATAGAACATATTCCCTTGTAGACTGTGGTACTACATCTCCCTTCAAGGAAGCAAGAAACTAGCAAAATTACATAATTTCTGATAATAATTTCTCCAACCTGTCTTTTTGCAAGATAAGAAGAAATAATAGAGTTCCTTCTGGAAAGCAAGGTGGCAATTTTTCTAAGAAAAAAAATCAAGTCAGATAAAATAAATTCATTCGTTCGTTCGTTCATTCATTCATTCATTCATTCATTCATTCATTCATTGCCATGAATGAATGAATGGCTAACAGCCATCAATCTCACTATTTATGACTGGTTGGTGAACATAAGATCAAAAAAATTGACTCCGTAAGGAGAGAAAAATATAAATGACAACAATATTAATATCATAACATATGGCATTTTTTAATAGGAAGGAGCTGGAGCATGCTCAACTTGCTGGATCTATTTAAATTAGAAACAGTTGGAGAAATCCCCACACAACCTTGAATTGCACCCCAAAGCTGTTTGAAGTTGATGCAGTTTACAGAGTTGTGAGAATATGAGAATAGATCCATAGATCCCGTGCATTCTGGACTAATTGCAACTTCTCATTGCTCTTTGGGGACAGGTCAAAGTAGAACATATTGGGGGCAAGTCCAAGTAGAGCATAATATCAGGGGTGGGATTCTACCTGTTTGGACTGGTTCTATAGAACCAGTTATTATGATTCTGCACAGTTCAGAGAACTGGCCAATTATGCCTCTGGCTGGCCCCACTCCTCTCTGCCCATCCTTCCCCTTTCTGCCCAGTCAGTCCTTAGTGTGCATGCCCAACATCGTACACATGCTTGACATCGCTGAGTTCTCCCCAACCCAGTCACTTCTTAAGGTATTTTTTCCCTCCAGATGATCAGCTGTTCTGATGATCAGCTGTGCTGGGATTCCCCCGCTGTCTTACTGTTTCATCCAGGAGGATTCCCTGAAGTCCAGGAGGCAAAAAGGGACATGAGAGGTGTGAGGTGCTGTATCACCCCCCCAATCCATTTTTTAACTTCCTGAGCCCAGGGAAGCTTCTTGGGAGCAAAAATTCCCCCCGGGAGGCTTCCCTAAGGCCCAGGAGGCCCAAAAATGGAGGCAAAACAAATAGGGGTAGGTGCTGCAAAAAAGAAAAAAAGAAAAAAGAAGCCTTGCCACACCAAACCTATCCACGCCCACCTAGTTATGCCCACAGAACCAGTTGTTAAAAAATTTGAACCCGTTTTCGAGTAATATATTCAACATCTGAACAAGGCATGAGAAACCTTAATTAGTACCTTCTGATCTAGAAAATGGCAATGGTCCTCCTGATCATGGCTGCTACCTGTTTTCTGAACAGGCACTGTAAACATTTTTTAAAAAGCTTTTGTCCTTTTTTTTTTTTTTATAAACAATGGTTTCAGAATATCAATCAATCAGAATGGAGCTGGAAGGAACCTTGGAGGTCTTCTAGTCCAATCCTGCTCATGCAGTAGACCCGATACATATAGGTGGCTGACCAATCTTTTCTTAAAAACCTCCAATGATAAATCAGCTTCAACCTACAACTTCTGAAGGCAAGGTGTTCCACTGGTTAATTGTCCTGACTGTTAGAAAGTTTTTCCTTAGTTCTAGGGTGCTTTTCTCCTTGATTAGTTTCCTTCCATTGTTTCTTGTCCAGTCTGGAAGTGCTTTGGTAAATAAGTTGACACATTCCTCTTTATGGCAACCTTTCAAATACTGGAATACTGCTATCATGTTGCCCCTAGTCCTTTTTTCTCTAGATTAACCATACCCTTCTTTTCTCTAGACTGGCCATACCCATTCTGCAATCGTTCTTAATATGTTTTTGTGTCCAGGCCCTTAATCATCTTAGTTGGTCTTCTTTGCACTTTTTCCAAACACTCAACATCTTTTTTTGTAATGTGGATGCAGTATTCTGGTGTGGTCTTCCTAGGGATTTATAAAGCAGTGCTAATACTTAATGTGATTGTGAATCTATGCCTCTGTTTATACAACCAAGAATTATATTAGCTTTTTTGGCTACTGCTGCTGGCTTGTGTTTGAGTGATCACCCACTTGGACTCCAAGGTGCCTCTCACAGTTGCTGTTTATGAGCCAGGTTTTGCCTAACCTATACTTGCTCCTTGGCTTTTTCCTACTTATGTGTAAAACCTTGCTTTTCTCCATATTAAATTTTATTTTGGTGGATAGAGTCCATTGTTCAAGTCTGTCAAGGTCTTTTTAGATCCCGAGCTTATCTTCTGGGGTTTTGACTATTCATGCCAGCTTAGTGTCACCTGAAAATTTGGTGACTTCCCCTTCTATTCCATCATCTTATTCATTTATGAAGATATTGAAAAGGATAGAACTTTGTGGTACCTGATTGCTTACTTCCCTGTAGATGTCATACCACGAAGGACTACACAGTGAGTATGGTTTGTCAGCCAGTAACAGTTCCATCTAGTATTAATACTGTCTATCCCATATTTTTCTAGTCTAAGTATACTATGCCCACAGCATTTCACTGATCTACTAATTTAGTCACTTTGTCAAAGAATGAAACTTTGGCATGATCTGTTTTGAGAAAACCTACTCTGTCTACCAGTTATAACTTCATTTCTAGTTGTCTGTTTTTTTTCAGTATTCAGTATTCAATATTCAGTATTATTTATTCCAGTATCTTCTCAGGCTGATTTGTCTGTAGTTTCTGGGTCTACCTGGTTTTGACCCCCCCTTTTTTAAAAAAAGATGGGAATCACATCAGTTCTTTTCCAATCCTCTGGTAGTTCCCTGTTTCTCCAGTATTTCTAAAAATATTATATAACAGTTCTAAGATAACATGTGCCAGCTCTTTCAGAATTCTGGGATTAAATCCATCACATCCCGATGATTTATATTCATCAAGGTCAGGCAGGTGTTCTCTTACCCTTTTTTTTTTTGCTTATTTTAATTTTTATTTCTAGTCTGTCTTTTACAGTTATGTTTGTAGTAGGTTGAACTATAGTTTCTTTTTACGTGAAGACTAATGTAAAGAATGAGTTAAGTAGCTCTGTTTTCTCTCTACTGCCTGTTACTTCATTGCCACTTTCTCTCTTTAATGGACCAATTGTTTCCTTGAATTTTGTCAAGTGCTTCAAGACCACTTTCCTATCATTCTACATTTACCCTGCCTGGGATAGAAATATATACTGAATATCTTCAGCATACTATGTATCAATGTATGAGTTCACTTAGTGGTATGACAAAAATTTAAAACAAATCAAGGAAGGCTCATTTTCCTTTAATAACAATACTAACTGGAACCAGCCTGGATGAAGGAGCAGAACAACTGAAATACCATACACCTTACTCCCAACTTCCTGAGCAGATCTAGTAGAATAACATGATTGATACTATAAAAAGTTATTTAGAGAGCAGCAAATTTGTCAAAAATCTGTGTAGCCTTGGTCTGGAAGAACAAGTCTAGAAAAGCAATAACAGTCTTAGGTTCCAGTAAATATATACAAAAACAATTTAGCTGTTAATTCAATCTATCATAACTCCTACATCAACATAATTGTTACTGGACACAGCATTACACAAAGATTGGAAAATATTAATACAGCTAAGAGAGAAAGGGAAAAGGGAAGGGAAGGAAGGGGGAGGGGAGAGACGGAGGAAAGGAAGGAAGGAAAGGAAGGAAGGAAGAAGGAAGGAAGGAAGGAAGGAAGGAAGGAAGGAAGGAAGGAAGGAAGGAAGGAAGGAAGGAAGTCTGATTGTCTGAGGGAGATTAAATATCTGGCTCCTGGTTAAAAGCTTTCCCATATTTTTCATATACATTTCAGCATTATGATACTTGGGCTTTTAAATTTGCAATTAGATCTTATCTAATCCACTCATGTCAAGTACTTGAAATGTATTGCTCATTGTGTTTAAATTTGTATAATTTTATCACTTAATGCAGCAAAATTTAAAAACTTCAGCTACTTTGCTGGATATGTGTAAAACTGAACATTATTCTTTTGGGGGGGTGTTGTTCTCTTTATCTCACTTAATTATATCATTAATTCTCATATTTCATAGAAATAAACTTTCAAGAATCAAAGATATACTTATTTCTGTTTTTTGTGATTACCTAAATTGCTTCTTTCCAGAGTGATATTCCTAAAATGAAGTTAACAAAAAGTGTCATAAAGGTCATGCATTGTGTCTTTAACCCTGGCACTTATGTGTCATTCAGATTTTTCATCACTGAATGAATATGAGTTGAGGTGGTGGGGAGGGAAGCAGAGTTTGTTCAAAGTCAAATCTCACTGCTTTGACAAGAAAATCAGAGTTAATGTTTATAACCTGTACAAAAGGAGGGAGAATTAGGTCATATAGACTGAATTTGGGTAGCTTTGTAGAAAGTTAAACAAAACTTGAGAAATAGATGGAGAAATTTGAAAATCTGAAAATGCTGATAGAAAGGTAATGGCTATTATTTAATTCATTGGAAAGAATGAATGTATGGTGAAATAAATGGAAATGTGGATTCAAGTGTGCTTCTGCCCATTTTGGTATATAAAAGTGAAAGTTGTGTGTTAGGAGAAACAAAAGCACTTTGAATGCAATGAGAATGGAGCTACTTTAAAATTTTATCTGGTAAAACAAGAAGTGCATTGAAGATTGAATGGCTATTGAAAGAATGGGGATTGAATTTTTAAAAAGGGTGACAACTATGAAAATGGTATATTAAAGTACATTAGTCATAGAGCCATGGTGGCTCAGTGGTTAGAATGCAGTACTGCAGGCTAAGTCTGTCCACAGTCAAGAGTTTGATTGTGACTGGCTCAAGGTTGACTCAGCCTTCCAACCTTCTGAGGTTGGTAAAATGAGGACCTAGATTGTTGGGGGCAATAGGATGACTCTGTAAACTACTTAGAGAGGTCTGTAAAGCACTATGTAGCGGTATATAAGTCCAAATGCTATTGCTTTATCGAGAAAATCAATGACAATCAAATCTTAAATATTTGAAGAAAGGAAATAGGTCAAATGGCATTGGAAGATAAAGAAAGTTGGGTTTGTGAGGTTGACAAAATTCTCAGAGAAAATTCTGAAGTCTAAAACACAAAAGATGCTATATGAATCAGTGCACAGGATGGATACAGCAATAGCACATAGATTTATATGCCACTTTCCAATGCTTTTCAGCTTTCTCTAAATAGTTTACAGAGTCAGCATATGTTCCCAAAAAATCTGGGTCCTCATTTTACCCACCGTGGAAGGATGGAAGGTTGACTCAACCTTGAACCTGGTGAGATTTGAATTGCCAAATTGCAGGCAGCCAGCACTCAGCAGAAGTAGCCTGCTGTACACCACTCTAATACTGCATCACTGTGGATATAGTGGAAGTAAGAAAAGTTTAAAGGGTGGCAAGATATGGATGAAGAAAAGAATGAGAATTTCTCTGATTTTATCTTCTTTCAAATCTGACAAATCAGGTCTGAGCAACGTGTTTGGTGATCCAAAATTTATGCCAGCAATTAATAGTAAAAAGGTAAATAGATTATGACCTTTTGCATCCAATTACAGGTATAATATGTTCATTATAGCTATGGAATCATAATATTCAGTGCATCATAACTGAGGCTATTAGTATCAGGTTAAAATGCATAGATGTAACATTCTCTGAAAGAATTTCAGAAAACTTTCATGAAGCTAATTAACAATTTTTATTGGCTTTTCAAACTACTTTTGCACAATTACAATCAGCAAGGTATGAAGTGGGAGGATTACCTGATGACCAAAAATGATAGAAAAAAATTAAAACAAAGTTATAATACAAAGAAAACTTTGCTCCTCCCTCCAAAACAAAATAAGCAAACAACAAATAAACAAACAAAACCATCCTTCATTGTTTTGTATAGAGTGTGTTCAAGTGAATTTTCAGCTTAAATCTTTGAGCATTTTACATAATTTACCCTATTTTCAACATTTTACAGGAGAAACTAATATTCAAAAATATATCTAACAAGAAATAATCATTTTTACTTTTTGTTGCAGAGAATGAATGTCAAAGAATTGTTAAATTATTGTCATTATCCATTCACACATGAACTTATTTCAGTAGTTTGCTTTTTAATCGACTTTTAAACACATCAATAAAAATAATTTAAAATATATATATATAATTAGGTACTTATTTCCTTTATATATTGCTAGTAAGTTAATTTACCAGTGTGTGTATGTATGTACATACCCTTGTATGTATGTATGTATCTATGTATGTATGTATGTATGTATGTATGTATGAAAATTCTATTTGTTAATTTTGAATTTTAACATTTTTCTAAGTTTTGTATGTGTATGTATGTAGATACATACATATACATAATATAAATTAAATGTTACATACAATGTGTTATATAGTGTCCATTTATGTAACACATAGATAAGAATCATTGCATTGTTCTTTTTCTATGTTTTGTAGGTAGTAAAGTAACCAGCCACATTTACATCAGTGGAGGAAAAATATTTCATTTTCTCCTTGACTCAGAATTATGGATGTAAAAGACAGAAGGCACCGTTCTTTGACAAGAGGTAGATGTGGGAAGGAATGTCGCTATACAAGTTCTTCATTGGACAGTGAAGACTGCAGAGTACCTACTCAGAAGTCCTATAGTTCAAGTGAGACACTGAAGGCTTATGATCATGATACAAGAATGCATTATGGAAATCGAGTTACTGACCTAGTTCACAGAGAATCAGATGAATTTCCAAGACAAGGTATGTTATAAATTTTGGAATTTTGCCAATATTACTACAGTAACTTTAAGTAATCATGTGTTTACTTTTCATGTTCCTTTGTGTTTACTTGTGATTTGACATTACTGTACAAAAATCAGGTTCCATTGTGATGATAAATTTTGAACATGTTGCCTTTAGGCATTTTAGAAATGCCTTTCTGTATTTCCCTTTCAGTACAATTCAGTATTAATGTTGTGCAAGTATCATACTGTAATATTGAAGTATACTAAATATTATAATCTTGCATTATGTTATCAAGATTTTTATATGTATAATAGAAACATTTTTGCATTTGTTTCTGAATTAATTGCACTCTAAAATTATTAGTGTGATTATCTTACAGCAAACCTATATACAGCTTCTATCCAATGAATCAATTTGTTATTTTTCCTATTTCTTACTGAACTAAATTACATTTTGCTGAAATGTTTTCATCACCTGATATTTAATTTCACTTAAAAAATTAAAAGCTAAATCCCACCTAATTATCTGAATTTTAGCTTGACATTCTACTGTTTCATAGATATCCAGAAGTCTATAATTAAACCAAGGACTGAGAATTTACATGAATGTATAAATTGTTGTCCAATATACTGTACTTTTCCTACATTTTAAGAATTTCATTAAAATGTATGAAAGAAGTAGCAATTTTCTTTATTTTGCTTACAGTATGTTTCTCTCTACATTTCTTTAAGTGTTTATTCATCATTAATTGATTTTTTAACCTTTAAGTGTATCAATTAATCAGATACGTAACATTACATTTAAGATAGTCATATATCTATATTGCAGGAAATGTAAGTATTCGTAGGCTTACATTGAGCTTCCTAAAATTCTTTTAAGTCATCTAATTCTTTTGTAAGATTGAACCAAGCCAGCTGTTTCTAGATTTTCCCTAGTCCCAAATGAATCTCATACAATGAACTATCTTGAAAGATTGCTTTGCCAACAAAATAGATCCCATAGGCTTGTCAATCTTGTGAGAGAAGACTTGTTCAGCACTGACTTAATTTTATCTGATTTATAGTTACATAAACGCACTTGATCCTTTATAAATACCTTTTAATCTATATGGATCATTGGTTTCATATAATAATTAATCAAATTTAATTGCTTTTATCAATACATTTATGAGATCATTGGTTTCATTTTTTTTTCTTTCCAAAATGTTAAAAACTCTTTGGAACTATAAACATTAAACCAGTTTCTCAGGATATTTTTCAAGGAAACTCAGAATGGATTTTGTCTTCCAAACTGCAATGCAAACTTGCTTAAACTCTGAAACACTGGCCAAAGACTCAAAGAGCTTATCATTAGGTAGATAACTTTATTTGGATTTCCCACTATTTGTTGTAGCATCTGTCACGCAACAATAGACATCACATTACATCTGTAGCAATACTTGAAGAACAATGTTATTTGAACAAAACATTGCCCTTTTTTTTCAAAGTTTCAGTCTACCCTGTGCCTGGATCTCTTGGATTTTTAAAAGCTTCCTCCAACTTCCTTTTTCATTCATGAAAGTAGTTTGAATTTGTATTTTAGTTTAGAAGTATGTTACCGTATATACTCGCATATAAGCTGATCTCGCATATAAGCCGACCCTTAAAAAACTGCCCCAAAATGAGGAATTTNCAGGGAGAAAAATGGCCGATTTTCGCATGCGTTTTCCTTGATGCGAGGGCTGCTAAGGGCCAGCTGATAGGGAGTGCGAGAGCCAAGACTCTCATCGCGGGAAGCCGCCACGCTAAGTCGCTACTCTGGCGCAAATCGAGGCACAGCCACCGATAAATCAGATTTATGCATGTATAAGCCGACCCCCAAATTTGGAAAAAAAAAAAAAGCATTCTAAAGTCAGCTTATATGCGAGTATATATGGTAGTTGTGTATGAGTGTGTGTGTGTGTGTGTGTGTATGAGAGAGAAAGAGAGAGGAAAAGGGAGAGGGAGAGGAAGACAGGGAGAGAGAAAGAGAGAGACTTGTAATATTAGGTAACTGTGAGTGGAAGAACCAAGAACAAGAATAATGAAACACAGCTCATTATAGTGAAAGTGTACACCGAAAGTGAATGCCAGTACAATTAATTAATTAATTAATTCTGTAGCATAAATGTAAAAACACAAATATGACAATTTATTTCATTGAAAGCATTAAGTATTTCAAGATATGTTGTGGGTTAACAGTCAATATTTACTCAAAATTGATTTAAAACAGAGAATCGTAAATAAAATGAATAATCTGCACTAGTGAAGATTTTGATTTTTAATTTAAAGCAATAGAATATTTATGTACTATACACTAATTCATTCTGAGGTTAATTCAGTAGTCTGATTTGTCACCATACAGATATAAATATGTGTTTATACACATAGGTATAATTGAATGTCTCAGCGAATGTTTTGTTCTTATAAATAACCTTAATTGCTTTTTATAATTGTATTAAGTTTTATAGTTTTTAGTGCTCAGTATTCAGATGGGTGGCCATATAAATTTGTTTAATATTTTTTTAACATTTGGATTTAAAATACTTCTTTCTTCATTTTTTGTCATTGCACAGTTCACTATTGTACTAAGTCCTACATTTATGACAACATGAGCACTAGTGAGATTTCAGATAATGATGACATTTAATAAAGATTAAAAAATAATTTTCAACAACAATCTAGATGGTATAACACTTAAAATAAAATAAAATAAATTCCATAGCTCTGTTACGGAAAATCAGTAAAGTCTGAATTGAGAAATTTTCAGAATGTATAAATTAAAAAATATTGTAATTGAGATAGGTGATAACTAGATTGGGAAAAATGTTTGTAAAGAAGAAATAACATGCTATCTTGATTATTTTGTTTTCAAAATAGAAATGAACTATGTTCTAAACATAGCCACAATACAAGTTTAATCTACTCTAATACTGAAATCCACTAGAGAGGGATTAATGTTTAAATAAAAAAACCCTTTTGTTTCAAGTCTGTAATGTAATACTTTGTTAGGGTGAGTAGGGCAAAGATAAGAAAATGAAAGGATAAACCAATTAGGTATGTTCTCCTAGTTATACTTTCTAGAAAGTTTGGAAAATTTAATCTGTGAATCAAATAACTGTTAAAATATGCTGTATTAAAAATACAGTGGAATACTTCACTATCAAGAATGTGAAGTTCTGAGTTGAGCCAGTTTTAAGACTATGGGTCAGGATAAAGTTAGATGCACAAATACTAACATGGGGAATAAATGAGGTTACAAGATATACATTGAAACTCTGGAAGCATATTAGTAGTTGTCTGATATGATTGCATTCGGTCCATACATAAAATATGAGACTCAAGTCATTAATTAGGCTTACATATTATGTCATACTAATTATTCATGTAGGATTGTTTTTTCTACACAGATCAACAAATCACAGTGAAGACTCTGTGAAAATATTATTTCTTAGATGGCAAGGAAACATTTAAGTTCAGTTAGGACCTTTTCTATTATTCATTGGATCCTACTTTCTTGTCACTGCCTTGGTATTAGTATCTGGTTTTCTGTTATGATTAGGAAAATCTGGAGGAAGAGAAAATAGATTATTAATTATCTAGCAGTTCCAAAATTAATATCCTCCCACCATTAGAGTAAAAATTTGAAAGGGATCACACAGTCCTATTTTGCCTGCTCATAGCAAACTTCAATGATACAGGTAAGACATTATGTGAATAAACTTTGCTCACAGGGTAATGTTTGTACAACACTCTGATGTATTTACCAAAGCAACTCAGCCAGGATTGAAGTATTTTTGCCTACTCTTTTTTCCAATTTGCAGAGACCACTTCTTGGAAGAGGCCAAGTTGCTCTTGAGGAATATAGAGGCTGGTTGGAATTTTTGAGGGAACTGAGAGTGGGAATGATCCATAACTAGATTGTAGCCAATCAATTTTGGGGATCATTTCATCACAAAGGTTAAGAATCTCTGATTTTATTTGCAATAGTAAAAAAAATGAGAAACACTAGAAGCTATAGAAAAAGAGCTGAACTAAAAGGCTCCAAGGTCATCACTTTGGATGGATGCTACCAAAGACCCAAATCCCCCATCCCCTTCAATTGACCATTATCTAGTGTGATTTAGCTTTGACCATTAGTTAATTAGATTCTTCTACATAGGTAGAAATAATACACTCATCTATAAACATTCCTGCTTATTTGCTATTATTTCTTATTCAGCTAAAGAAACAATTAAATAAATTATCTGGCCTATCAACAGTTACTGTTGAGATAATTCTCCGTTAGGAGAATGAGCACATACAGGGTGACGTAGTGAGAGAGGTGAAGAATAATACACACACAGCACACAGATACACTGTACAGTAAATGTAAGTTTTTACTTCCAATAAACGTTTAAGCACAGTCCAAGATATTAACAGGTAAAGCAGTCAATTTTCAGTTCAGGGATAATCCAAATACCAAAGTTCAATATAAAAAAAAAGTTCAGTAACAGACTTACATCAACAATCAGTAACAATCATTAGGAGGAATGGCAAAACTCTCCAACAGAAAGGAACAGTAACTCACTGAGACTGAGACTAAACAACCCAGGTTTCTGGCTCCATCTTATGGCCATTTACACCCAATTACAGTTAGCATTCTTTTAAAGCTACAGTATTACAATGTCTATCCTAGTTTATATATTTCCAACCCAAATTACTGTTTGGTGACTTACATTCCTAACATTTACAAGCTGGAGAGATTTGGAAAATGCCTTCTATTTTACAGTTTGTCTTTATTACTTCATTATAGAAAAGTTATCCTAGTTATTATTTTTCCTTTTCACTGTTATGGGGAAAGTTTGCTAATTACAATTAAAGAGTTAAATCCATGTATTAGAGTTCCTATCCCAAGAGTTGAAATTTTCTTCTGTTAGAGTTGGGAACTGTCTAACACAATTCCTGAATGTTGTCTGCATTCTGACTTTTTTTTGCCTTTCATTTCAATACATTTGCATTAATTTCTGCTTTGACTATTTTCCTACCAATTTTTTAAAAAAAGATTCTGCCCAGAGTTAATTTGCATTCTCAACTGTTGGATATTGCAGAACTTGTTTTACTTTTATGTTTCAAATTATGATGTAAAATTAATCATGTCCTAAAATCATATTGGCTGATTCTTCTGATTTTTTGTGTATCCAGTTTCAAAAAGTGACTTTATAATGACTTGATAATCTAGATAGGAAGCCCCTGAAAGTTATCATTATTTCCAAATAAAGGTCAAGAATAAGTGCATGTTTTATCTACCTATTATTTGACACAGAAAAAGCTGGCCCAAGCAAGAAATGTGAACTGCTGGAAATTAAACAAGTTTATCTCAGGATCATTAAATTGATCATTACAATCAAAATAGGATTAAAGACTTACTAATGCTCCTTAACAATAGTTAGTCCAAAATAACAATTATGGAAGATGTTTAGACTTTTAAAAAAGTTTTCAGTTACTGTAATTTTTATTAATAGCCCAATCACTAAGAATCTGTCACTATGTTCCTATCTTTATTTATGTAACTTATTCTCAGTATAAACCAATAGTCAAAAGAAACAACATAATGCTTTGCATGAACTCCTGAAATTCACAGGGAATAAATATAGTGTTGCTCAAGACAGAGAGATGCCTCCTTGTGTACTTGATTAGACCACAACAGGCATTGTTATACAAATTGTTTGAATAAGCAAGTTAGCACTTTTTTAATGCAATCTTTTCATCAGTTGTGTAAAAACATGGATACAATGCTTTAGATGTGCCGAAATATTAAGACTATTTTCCAAATTCACTTTATCTCTGTCTGTCTGTCTGTCTGTCTATCTGTGTTTGTGTGTGTGTGTGTGTGTGTGTGTATGTGTATAATGAGATAATAGTATAAAGACATATGTGCATGTGTGGTGTATGTATATAAAATATAGATGTATATCTACATACATATACATACGCAAACACACAAACCCCTCTAGAATAGAATTGTTCCTTTAATCATCCCATCATTTGTGTGTGTGAGAGAGAGAGTTGGAGAGAGAGACAGACAGAGAGAGGGAGGGAAGGAGGGAGGGAGAGGGAGAGACAGGGAGAGATGGAGAGAGAGTGTGAATTAAATTCAGCAATCTTATAGGATCAATCTACATAGTGCTAATTTCTATGAATTCTAATATTGGCACTCTCTATTTTCATAAGGAGAACACAATCCTAAATATATCTATTCAAAAATAATTTCCACTGATTTCTGTGAAAGTTATTTCCAGGCAAATAAATATATATAACTACAATCCTTATTGCTTATATTGCAATAATTTAATCATTTTTCGTATTTCCCTTCTTGGTACAACAACTATATTGTATGGATTTACAGTTCGTATTTTTCATAGTTCATGAAAATAAACTATTTTATTTTTACTTGTAAAAACTAGTTTTTACTTCTGTTTAGATATTGTAGTTAACCAAAAGTTCACATAATATATTGAAATGTATGTGAATTTTAATGAAAAAGACCTATGAAGTTTGTTCCTGGAAGCACACAGCATACTGCAATGGTTTTGTACATTATTTTGCCATTGTAACAACTTGTATCCCAGTGAATGGAATCTGTGAGGTCTTGCTGTGTGGCTTCAATTCAACCCTAGCAAGTTCACATTAATTTTGAGTCTTCTGGATCCTGGAACTGTAAGTTTTGGATCTACCATACATAGGGAATGGATATTTTCCATCTTTGGTTCTAGGATAGGTGCCACTATCCTGCCCAGACCTGGTGCACAATTTAGAGGTTCTCTGTTTCTAACATCTCCTAACTGAAGCTATGGACAAGAAGACATTTACCTTTGTCTTGAAAGCCAATTCCACTCATTTCTGGATTGGCAGGATCTGCTTGCTGTCATTAACACCTTAGTTATATCCTGGTTGGTTTAGTGCAATATAATACTACATAGGTTACCTAAGAAGATCACCTGGAAGCTCCATTGTAATGAAGGCATATCTTAGCTATATTGGATTCTCAGCTACACAGGATTTGAATAGGCTTTAAGTGAAATTTAATATGCTGGTTATTCCCCATAAAGTTCTACATGGCATTGAATGTTATGTATAAACCACATGTCCTAATAGGATAGACATGTTTCAGCTACATTAAGTGACACAATTTGATGTTGGAAATCAGGGGGCATGTTTGTTTTTTTCTGCTGAAGCATCTGTGCTCTGAAATGATCTCTACTGCCACCTCCATAAATATATGATTTATAATATATAAATATGCCAACCTTGTTTTTAGGAAAACTGTACTGAATTCTGGTTCTTTCTTTAGGCTAGTGCATTTTAGGATTTAACATGAATTTGAGTTCTTATTAATTTTTGTTGTTGGGTTTTTAACTATATTGTTTCCTAATTTGTTGATTATATGACACTCAAACTTCCAGATATTTTTTCAAAAAACAAACAAATAAATAAATAAAAATGTAAACTTAATGCCTGCAACTCCAATCTAAACATTTAGAGTTTATATTTCTTTACATTTCATAGCTCTAGCATAATATTTATGAAAAAAGAAGATAAACACTGTAATTGACTGCTAAGACTGACCACAAGCTATAATTAAGAAGATAACCTAAGCCGGGAAAGAGTTGAGATAAAAACTGCTCTTGAAATACAACTGGAAGCTTCAGCTGGTCCAGAATGCAGGAGGATACATAGTTCTAGGTACATTGAGGTTTGTCTGGGTTACTTAGCTACTGTGCAGGCTCCGCTAGCCAACTGTCAGTATACTTTTTGATGCAATTCAATGTTTTGATTCTCATGTTTAGGGCTCAGTATGGCACAAATGAAGTGGTCATTAAATGAAAACTTATATGATGGGAACTATGCTTATTTTATTTTATTTCATGTTTCATTTTCCTTCAGCATCAAAATGATCAAACAGTTGGATGAGCCCACTTTTTTGAGAGTGGGGAGAAGGTTTTTCCTACCAGGAAGTTTGGTAAAAGGGTAATCTTTGTTTTTCAGCAAGCCTAGGGATCCCTTGGCAATATGGAAGCTACATATTATTGTGTGGTTGCATTATATGCAATATCCACCTTCTTCTAGTCTTGTTTAATTAAGTTTATTGTTTTAATTGGTTTTGCGGAATGTTTAATTGATGATTTTACTATATGCTGCTCAGGGTCAATTCATGTAAGATGTGTGGCCATATAATTTTGGCCAATAAATAAATAATTCAATAAATTGTACTATTAATATAGCTAGTGAATTATTTTACTGATATTTTTTAATTAAAATCTAATAATCCAATAACAATTTATTGTATTCCTAAATGCTTCTGTTTCCATTCATGTGTGATTGCAGTTTCCTTTCATGTGTGATTGCAGAAATAAATCAGTGTATCAGTGAAGATAAAGAACAATATGTGTGGGTTTGCTTGTGCATATTTACCATTTATTAATGGTAAATATGAAAATCTTCCACTCTGGCTCCAATATTATTCAAAAATAATGTAAAAACTAACTAGTAGTTTCTCTGATAAGAATATTGTTTAATATTTGTTAAGTTATGTTTTTTTTAAAAAAAAATATAATAGTTTATTTATGAAGTCACAGACACAGATTTTTTTGTTATTCTTAAGGAAAGGGAATAATATAATTTAAATATGATTTAAATTTGAAGAACAATTAAAATAGTGTATATGTCAGGATTCCAAGTAATACACTCACAGTATACAGAATTCCGAGGCAAGTAAATTCCTCAAAGAATAATTTTATTTGAATATATCATATTGGCACAAACTGGTGAAAACTTTCTTTGAATGTTCTTGCCGTTTTCATCTAATTAAAAGTAAAAGTTTTCTTCTTTCCCAAAACAATCAGTCACACATCAGTCCAATCAAGGTTTCATCTTCAAGCCTGGAAATTTCACTCCTCCTCTCTGACCACCTTTGGGAATGTCCTTGGTTACCAGGAGAAGGTATTTTGTTTTGGCTACAAACCCCAGCTATCTATTTCCCCCTTCCTATCCCTCAGCTCCAGTGTGGCAACAGTGAAGCCTCAAAATGGCCTCGGTTAAGTCAGCTTCAGATTTTACACTACTTTCAATTGAATTAATAGTCAGAGAACAAAGCAAGGAAGAAAAAATTAAGATATTGAATATATTAAAACAACCTGAAGAATAAGTGAAGGACATTTTTTTAAAAAAATAAGAATTATCTATTAGCTTTGGGAAAACAAATTAACAGGATTGCTAGACTGTTAATTGTCTCTCAGCAATAGTGATTGTAAGAAATTTGGCAACCCTTCTGGAGATATTTACTGAGCTGTCAGCTAAAATGAAGTTACTGATCTCTTCAACTGATCTTGCATGAATGTGAGTCAGAAAACTAATTGTTAATTCAATGCACCACCTCTTGTAAAGAAGGGAATTGGAAAATTATATGTGTAACAGCTTCTATTTCCTCTTGGGGCAAAAGCAAAGGATTGGAGCTTTTTGAAATCTTTCCTTAAAATGGAAGGAAGACAAAACATTAAAGATGACAATAATGCTTTCAAAGTATTTTTCATGAGATAACCATTTCCCAACTATTATCTAGGCTCTAGTATGTTTGTATGTATATGTACTCCATGTATATTCACGCACACGCAAACATAATGTCATAGTTGTCTGATTGTTTTGGGAAAGGAGAACAAGACAAAAATATATACAAATCTTAATTATTGGCCATTCAAACATAAACTAACATAACAAATGTTACAAACTAGTAAGCTGATAAACATATTAGTATCACCAAAATCATTAAACTTTTACTCGTATCAGATTAATATTTCTAATTTGCCACCTAAATGAATTATATTATAAATGCAACTTTGATATTTCTGAGGTAGAATAAAAAACATGCCTCTGCTTTACCTTATGAATACACATTTTTGTTTTCTATCTGATTTCCATATTTTTAAATCATATTTATCCCAAACTTTGATTCTATGTTTGAGTCTGTGTACATGTACTCTCATGCATGCAATTAAATATGTGCTCTCAAATTAGCTTTCTTGCTAAATTCTTGTTTAAAAAAGCATTGTAAATGCATACATTATCACCATGATCTGCTTCAAGCACTGGATTTATTAAGTAGATTGTTAATAAAATGCAGAATGATATATCACAATTTTAATGCTCTGTATCCCAAAATTAATGAAGAGTTATAATTTTCTAGATGACAAATTAAAAGGAGGTTAAAATGGTGGATAAGATTGCCTAGAGATTTAGCAACATTCTAATTAAAATAAAGGGTGTTAAAGTAAATTAAAATCTTGATTTGGGAGGGATTAAAAAATATGAGGAATATGTGGCTAGAGGCCAAAATTTGTTTAAAAATAAGAAAGATATTGTAAACCTTACTGAAGTTGCTTTTAAAAGATCTTAATAATATTGTTTTCTCATTATTTGTCACTGAAATTTTCATCAATACAATAGGCTACATTTCAATTTTACTAGAAGCATGGCTTCAATTCATTTTTTTTTTCAAACTCTGGTAAAAAGTAGATATCTATTCTATCGCTGACATTCAAAATATTTATAAATATACTTCTGTATGTTCTGTAAAATTGTTTTGTGTGGTGATCTTTATGTTTGATAATACAAAATATTATCAAAATATCATTCAGCTTTGGATTATTATGGGGGTTTTTTTGCAATTCTGAAGCAATTCCCGTGGATTTCATAGATTTCACAGATTATATTGTTTATATATAATCTAATATTGCATTTCCATTAACACACAAATACACATACATACCAAATACACACCAAAACAGGACAACCAAAGACTGAGGCTCCATTGAGACCTTTTTCAAAGTGTCCAATAATTTGGAACTTTTCTATCTGCTAGCATATCAAATCCAAATTTCAACAAATGATTAATTTTGATACATAATTATTGAGCATTTTAGGCAGGTGTCATTTTAGAAGCTCTAAAATAGTCTTTAAAGATTAATTGACCAACTATATCTACCTTCCACCCAAAATCCAATCAACTCCAATCCTTTATTTCCTTAAACCTAATGTACAGAATTTTACCAAATTAAAGGTATAACTCTCTGCCTTAATAGACATATCTTGACAGATTTTAGGGTATGCTACCCTGAAGCTTTTTTCTCCTCCACCATTGAACTTGGGACTCAGTATGGGCTTCTCACTAATGGAAATCGTTGACTTCTCACTGATGGAAACTGTTGCCTCTTCCCTGAGAAAGCTGAGTGCAGCCAAGATTCCTTTCCACTGTTTTCATCACACATACCTCTTTTAAATTCAGGTTATCCCCAAATGCCAGTTTGTCATGAGATCTAGGATCAAATTGAAACCTCATTTTTCAAATTCAAACCTTGCTGCTTGTAACAGGATATATCAACTGGGCACTATCTGCAATATGTTATTCTCCTTCTCCTCCTCTTCCCTCCTGTATTCTGATATGTGCAGGCTATAAAATTAACAGGCACACAGCTTTTCGCATAGACTGAAACTGTAGCATAATAAGCAAAGAAAATGAAGATATGGACAGCTAGCTAGGCTTGGAATTTTGGAGAATGATGATGGCAAGTGACGGATTAGGCAGCTTTAGCTGCTGAAAGTTTGACTCTTTCAGAATGACAAGGAGAAAGTTGCTGTAAAGGTTGGTTTCAAGGTTAAAACTCATTCCAATAACAAACTGCTATTTGACACAGGATTGGAGCAAAGCAGCACACTGGAGAAAGATATTGGGAAGAAGACTTCTCATTCAAGGTACTGGGAAGAAGACTTCTCATTAATCAAGAAGCAGATAAGATCTGATTGGAAGTTTACCAATTTGAAGTTTGCAAAGACCTGAGAAAGAGCTATACTAACAGAATGGCTAGTGCCTGATTATTAGAAGTCATCCAAAAATAGAACCTGTGCTTTAAGTTTTTGGTGATAAGGTTGGGCAATGAAATTGGGTCAAGTAGAGATCTATTGATGCCCTATGCCTATGTGAGGGATGATGCTACAGAGGGGCAAATGGTATGATGGACTACAGTGAAGCAACAGTTTCCCAGGAAGGTGTGGTTACATTCCAAGGAAGAGAAGTGACAAGAGATAAACTATCTGAGAATTAGATAGGAGATAGAGAAAAAGAGTCAGGACAACCACTTGCTACAATCTTTCAGATTATGTCTATTTATATGAGTATAGTAAAGATTGAGTCTGGCATCTTTCTGACTATTCAGTATAAGCAAATAAACTATAAACTTTGGCTGTATTGCTCTATAGTGTTGTTGGGCTGGCCTAACAGGCTACCTAAACACCATTATTTTTTAGAGGCAAGACTCTGCCTGTCTTGTTTATATTAGAGATTGATCCATCAGTTGGTTATCAAGTTCTCCTATCAGTTTACTTGTTGGGTTGTTTCATGGATTGCCCATCAGACAGTTGGTGTTGTGAGATTTTCCTTTACAATCTAATTCACTTTTATAGAGAGAATGGAGGGGAATTATCAGGCCCAAGAAACCCAGGAAAAAAACATGAGGAGTTACTTCAGGGTAGGTTTATTATTATTATTATTTGCCTAGAAACAGAAATTTTGCCAGACTAAAACATTTACTGTAGCTGCCTGACTGTTAGATATATCCTGTAAACTGCTGGAGGGTGGAGCACCTTTGCTTTTTTCCTACACATCAAAGTTACTAAGTGATGTTGCCTCTTTATTTTTTGATGGAAAATTTAGGTTTATGATGGAAGGTTAACTTTATGGTTTTCAGAGATAGGACAGAAGAGAAACCTAAAGCATTGTTGGAAAAAACTGAGCAAATATATATAATCTCACATTAGAGATTACATTGTGATAATATAAATGGTAAAACATCCTTATCTTTAGGCTCTTAATGCATCTACAGATACCTGGCTAGCAGCTCTACAAGATGGCACAAAGGGTTCAAAAGAAAGAAATGTAAAAGAAACCAGGGCAGGTTAACAGAAGAAGGGAGGTTTCTTTTAGGTTTGATAAGAGGTGCTTCTGGAGTGAGAGGAGAGTGAAAAAGACATAGAACAGAGGAAGCAGACTTGGAAAACAAGAAGCCAGAATCCAAAGCCAGAGAGAAGATCTAGGATGGTGTCAGAGGTGGTTGAAACCAAAGAATAATCTGGAGAAAAGAGTCAGAAAAAAGGTAATGCAGCTTTAGACAGTAGCAAATCAAACTCCATGTGGATCAGGTAATTAAAAATTCTAGGCAATAGAATATTAAGGGGGAAGTTATTAGCATTCCTAAACTGATAGATAAGATATTGTGGAGGGGGAAAAACAGAAGCAAAGTAGAAGTTATTTTCCCCTCTTTGTTTTTATTTTATCAAGTGTGCTTGTAATTTGTACATTTTACAGAGTCATTGTGGGTGAGGTAGCTTTGTATTTATAAATAAATAAAACCATGAATGAAAGAGGGGAAAAAAGTCACAAGCAGTTATTTTGTGTGTCATATGATCATTTCCTGAAAGACCAAAATCTTATGTTGCTGCCTTTTAAACAGGAATAATAATTGAAAACTCTTAAAATTAGAACAAAGAATTTGCCAAATTTTCAAAAGAATCAAACAATAGCTCTCTAGTTATACCCAATGTAATTTATGCTCAAAACTATTCTCATTTCACTTAAAAGCATAATTTAAAGTACACAACTATTTGACATAGTTTAATGGACAGAAGTTTCAGAGATAAGTTTTTATAATGAAAATCTAGGGACTGTCTATCTCCAAACCTCTATTTAAATTGTCTGAAAGAAATTATTATAAGGATCCTCCTCAAGACATTAGTTTACAAATAAAATTTGTTGTGACCATGGTTACGATTGCCTATAAACTGACAGAAATGTTCAGTCAATATGTCCTCATTTTACCAATCTGAAAAGGTTGGAAGACTGAGTCAACATTGAGCTGGTAAGACAGGAACTGCTGAACTGCTGATAGTTGTCAGTCAGCCATATTAGCCTGCAGTACTGCATTCTAACCATTGTGCCATCATGGCTTTAATTTATGTTGCAATTTAAACTCTTTGATCACAAATATTCATTTGGTTATTCGATTGCATTGACAATATCATATTAAATGTAAGAGCAGATAAAAGACAATGTTGACATTTTCTCAGTACTATTTGCAGTTACTATACCTGAGGGTTAAAATGCCACCTATAGAAATAGAAGGGAATTCACTTTTTTCTAAAACATATTTCAAAAAATTAATCTGCATCATATTTTATCTGTATCTACAACTAAATCAAGTATCTTAGAAAGAACTTCTAAAATAGCTATTAATATTATCAGAAGATTGCCTTCCTTTTATAAAACATATTTTGTGAGGTATACTCTGTATTGTTTAACATATGTTCAAAAGTTACTGTCAGATAAATTTAGAGGTTTTGTCTTCACCATTTGTCATATTCACAGTCTATTATATTATTTTTGAACTATTTTTGTCTTGTATGTTATCCTAATAATTTTGGAAGTGGGCAGCCATTATAATGATGGGTTTGTCTTAGCAATTTCTCTTTTTTTTCATGCATAGCTTATTTTGATAGGAGACAGGAAGAGGTTCTTTCTGGTGATGCCCAATGTCAAGCCTACAAACTTTCATTGGCATACTAATAACATAGGTGGTTATAATATAACTCCCATTTTTGGTATAATTTATTTTTATATATTACATGTTCTTTTGAATTTGTCAAGGAATTTAACATCTGTGAAATATCTGGATATTTGCATTTCAAATACTTTGGAAATTAAAGCTCTTCATAACAGGGCATTGTTATATAGAATTCTTGAAGTGAAACTGTGCTAAAATTACATAGTGCGGAGTTATGGCACAGGATTCATTATACAAAACATCTCAAAAATAAATATGCATATGTTTTCATACTAAGAAAATTATAATAAGGCACTGCTTAATAGCTGGTTAAGAGCAACAAATAATGTGCTGGAATGTTTTCTAGGAAACCAGAATTATGCCTCAGTGAAGATTCAAGTCAGCAGGCAATCAAATGTGCATTTGTGTGGGACTGCAAACATTAAAACTTAAAATCATTCAACTCCACTTGAAGAATTTTCTATTTATCTATTTATCTATCTGTCTATCTGTCTACCTACCTACCTGCCTACCTACGAACCTATCTTAAGGCTAGGTCCCACTGGCCGGCGGACACAAAATGTATACATAAAGGACACAGCAGATGAGCAAAATTTCTGGGGTGGCTCCATCCGATATCATCTGCTCCAAAAAGTGGCAAAAATTTGCATAAACAGAATGGAAAAGAACAGAAAAGAACGGACAGGGGTAGAATGTAGCAGGGATATTAAGCGGATATTCATAGGAAGCCTAGCAGATGACAGCGGATGGAAATGGATGACACCTCCGAAGGGGTTCCGGGGGAGAATTGCAAAGCGGACGCATAGCGGAAGGGGCAGATGCACAGCGGATGAAGCGGATGCATCATGGACGCCTATAGGAAACAAAGCGGATGCCGCGCAGATGTTTATCGGATACAAAGCGTTCACTGCGCATGCGGGGAGTATGAATTGTGTCAGCTCCGTGGATATAAAAGGATGCAGCACGCATGCAG
>BHFT01050695.1:0-43991 GCA_004320025.1 Laticauda laticaudata
TGGATCTATCCCTCTTGCCAGGGCTGGCAGAAGATGGCACAGGCTTCCTCTTCTTCCCCATAGTCTCTGATGAAGATATGTCTGGCAGCAGATCTTTCCTCTGAATGCTGGCCTCGTGTGAGCTGCCTCCTTTTATATCCGTGGGGCTGACGCAATGCATCCCCCCCGCATGCGCAGTTAACGCTCTGCATCCATTCTACATCCGCTCTGCATCTGCTACACATCCTCTACGCATCTGCATCATCTGCTACACATCCGTCTGCATCTGCTCTGCATCTGCTCTGCATCCGCTTCATCCGCTACGCATCCGCTCTTTCCGCTACGCGTCCGCTTTGCTATGCTCCCCTGGAAGCCCTGTGGACGTGCCATCCACTTCCATTTGCTTTCATCCGCTAGGCTTCCGTTGAGCATCCGTGTTACATCTGCAATACGTCCTCTCCCCGTCCATTCTTTTCCGTTCTGTTTATGCAAATTTTTGCCCTTTTGAGAGCGGATAGGAACAGATGGAGCCACCCCCGGATTTTTGGCTGTCCGCTGTGTCCTTTTACATATGTTTTGCATCTGTCGGGCGATGTGACCTAGCCTTTAGCCTTGGTGATAAGATCTGCATTAGCCAAAATCCTCAGAACCATAAGATGACAGCCTTAATAACAGAATAAAAGAACTTGAAGGGACCTTGGGGTCTTCTAGTCCAACCCCTTGCTCAAGCAGAAAATCCTATATTAGTTCAGACTGGTTGTCCAATCTCTTCTTAAAATTTCTTTTATTGTTGAATCTATGCTAATTATTAATATATACTACAATATTTAAATAAAATGTACAATATACATTTATAAATGTGCTATCTATTGCTTATATTAAAATGTCTTGCAAGAAATACAGATGAAAAATATTGAATAATTTCTTTAAAAGAATAGAAGGTCTTGCTGAAGAAAAGCACTTCTTTCAAATAATTGTTGCAAAAAAAGAATTAGACCTTTCCAATACAATCTTATGATAGGAATCATTTTGTTGTCAACATGGAATTCTTATTCCTTAATTAATGCCTCTCCTGATAAATTATATAAGGCTCATAGTGACTTACAGTGAGTCTGTTACAAACCTGTTCACCTTTTCTGTGCTTCATTTGAGCACAGTCAACTTGCTGTATTTTTCAGCTAATCTTTCTTTTTCACCAGTTTTTGCCACTGAAATTGTCAAGAGCATGATGCAGTTAGTTCATATAATGTCTAAATACACAATCAAGGGATTGTAGATAAAATGTGTATATTTGTTTTTTTAAATTTTCATGGGTACTTACATGTGTGCTGTTCAGCTTCCTTTGGGTATTATCCCACGTCATTGTAGTGCTTTTAAAGTTGTAGCAACGTTTCAGCAGAATCTCATCTGCCATCATCAGGCTTCTGATGGCAGATAAGATTCTGCTGAAATGTTGCTACAACTTTAAAAGCACTACAATGACGTGGGATAATACCCGAAGGAAGCTGAACAGCACAAATGTGTATATTCTGTCTATATATTTATATATTTATAAATATATTAGATATTTTGTTTTCTAATATGTAATGTCTAGAAAACAAATAGGAACTATTGGAAATCTTACAAAATAAGAACTGAAAAATGCAGTTGATTCAAATAAGATTCAAACAAGGTTCATACAGGAAATTCCTCTCAAAAGCAAGCAAGTTAGCAGATTAACCAATAAATACTTGTTCTGCAAGTTAGGAATATGATATATTCAGTGGGATTTAGCTCTATGTAAGAATTCATAGCTTTGACTGATAATTCTTGGATTCACTCTCCCAAAAATTCTTTAGTGTCTTTCTTTTTGCTACAACTCCTGCCTTAAAAAGACTTTTTTATCAAACATGTTAGAGACATTAATATGACTATGTAATCATTACTGCCTGAAATCTTCAATTAGATGTATTACTGAAGTATACTGAAGATGCTTTTCAGGTGAGATGTGGGAATAAAAACAGCAAACAACATTGCAGGACAAATATTTTTTTCAGTTTTTGCTTAAATTGCTTCTCGGTAAAACAATACAAGATTATTAGAAAACATTGAGCTTAAGTGTTCAGTGTGAGTTACTTTGTAGACATCTCCATAAAAAATATGAACAACTAAAGTATCCTTTCTGATTAGTTATATTTCAGATGTACAAAAGTTAAAGCAAAGCAGTTTCCCAGCTATTGAGCCAAAGAGAAAGGAAGTAGGCACATTTTACTTCACATTTCTAAGTTGTGCTGATAATTTCTTGTGTTTTCTGAATGAGCTCTATACTTCTCTTTTCTCTGGCTTTTTGTTCTTTTACCTTTCATTCCCATGATGTCCTTGCCCTTCTTGTAGCACTTTTAAAAATTTATTATTTCTCTCTCCAAAATCTCAGGGTTAGTTAAGTGTGTATATTTTTAACAACTCTCTCTTGAGTATAACTTATGTATTTTTGGTTGCACACACCTATGGGGCATTTGAATCAGTCTATTCAATTACCGTTATTCAGTAATTTTATTATTGTTTTAGGAAATAGCTTTTATTGTCATACGTACTACCCACTGGAAAGAAAAAAATTCACGTGGCCGTTATTATCCATTTAAATGAATATACATCTAGAGAAATAAAAACTAATTTAAATGCAGTCTTATTAAGAATTATATTGTTGTAGGCTTACCAAACATACCAGAATCTGAACTCTGCCAGGAAGGGTTTGTAGCATAACTAGAATTCTTTAAAATTGTGACAACCACTTATTAAAAGCATTCAGGTGCTTCACCATATTGAAAGAGAATGCTTCTCACAGCATTTGTTTATAAGGAGTCTTTTCAGGCAAATTTCAAAGTGTGCATGGTTCACGTATTTCAAACTGAATTAACTCATATTTTAGTATTTATGAAAGCTAATGCCTAATTGTTTCTGAACATTATCTAGGGAAATATTTTATTAAAATAATTTTCCTCTTTTATTTGAAGTGTAACTGAATGGAATTAGTGGGAGAGAACTGTTGTAAGTTTGTAATTGTTTCTAATTCTATTTATTTCAGCTCTATTTAAGATTATGCAAAATCCAATGACAAATAATTCTATCATTTGCCTTTGTCCACATGCCTTTATCATTATATTTTCTCATTAGTCTGCATATCAATGGTTATTAATACATATATATTTATTGACTTTACCATGAAACCTCAATTTAAGAGACAATTTTGGATGAGGGATAACTATTCTTTTCCAAATACTTGTTAAGTCAAAAGCTATGTCATTGGGTTGATTTGTGTCATTTATATAATTACATCATGTTTATATAATGTCATTTTTCAACAGTGTAAGCTGCACCATTTGCATAACATGCTATAGTATGAAATAATACAAATGATAGATTACTGTGGAAAATGAAACCCCAAAATCAGGATAGTGGGTATATGATCTCTTGGAACTGTTTGAACTCTCTTTCAAAACTGTCAGGGGCTTTTGAAACTGTCATGGTGGTCTTTGAGACAAGTTCTGAAGATTGGGAGTGGGAATGCTTCAGAACCATCCAATTCCAGAGGAATACTATATCTCCTAATTTCTGAAATTGTCTTCTTCCATACGAAAGCAGCTCACAGTTCTCCTGAAGTTATAGTTCCTGTAGTTGTGGCAGAAGTATTATCAAAAAAGATGATTATTTATTGATAAGTAATAAACAGATGACATGCTATAAGTGGTTTATCCCTTTAAAAAACATTTTTTATGAAATTCCATCAGGAGCACAGTGGCTTGCATGATTAGGATGCTGGGGTGGCAGTAAGCAAGTCCATGTTTGAGGACCAAGTATGGCAGAGTTGAGTTCCCATCCTTCTCTCCAGCTCCTGCCAGGGACTTGAAGGAACCCAATTGGGGGTTCTCCAGGCAATGGTGAGGTCAGTGGCTATGTTCTGACCTAAATTATTTTCCAATAAGACAAACAATAACCAAAGGGAACAGAAATCTTTTAATAAGTCTTATGAATCCCCAGTTAAAAGAATGCTGAAAACTAATTCACTTTGATAAGCATAAAACTTGCCAAAATTGTATGAGACTGCCAAGAATCATAGATAAGAAATATTTCACAACACAAGAGTCTTCAAATACCAACTTAAAATACTGTAATGTCCAAGAGGTTGAGTTTCAAAACATCTTTGCTTCCTGTAAAAAATGTTCACTTCACAGTTGCCTTTTATCTTCTTGAAGGAGGGCCCATTACCTTGCAGCCTTACTCCTGAGTCACCCATGCTGTTGCAGCTACTCTTTCCTGCGAGCAATCCTGCACGCATGCGCACTTGGCACAGGCTCCTTGGGAACCTCCACATCACTGCTGCCAGCCCCCATAATCTCTGAAGGCAGCAGTCCACTCCCAAATGATCCTGGCCCCTCATCTGAGTCCTCGTTCTCCTCAGCCATTTGCACCTGCTGCTGGCTAACCACAACAGGCTAATCCTTTCAACCTGAAATTATTTTGGTGCTTCAGACTTGAATGCTATGCTATTAAGTTGCATTATAAGAGAAAAGTATTGGGGAAACAAATGTCAGAAAAATAAGAAAAAGAGAGAAAATTGAAAAAAAGAAGAATAAAACCCAATTACTTCTGACCCAGTGACTTCTTTGGTGTAGTAGATTGCAAAAATAATACATCAAACATTTGATTTACATTTCACAACATTTCTATAGTTACAAAATCATTCTAATCATAAAAACAAAAAATGAATGTTTCATAATGTTCAGTTTCAAACAAAAAAAGTCCAGAAACAGTCTCCAAGTAGAAATAAAATTAGATGCATTTTTTATTTAATTAAAATAGTCAATTTCAACATCTCCTCTAATTCCATCATCTTTACTGTTCTCCCTTCCCTTGTTGACATTAGTATGTTTTTCCATGTTTGTGCATATAAGATTCTGCTAGTGGTAGAGTAGACTATATTGCAGAAGGTCTGAAAAGAAGATTTGAGTTAAAGAAAACCCAGAAAAAGAGATTGAAATGTATAATGAATCTCTCCTTTAAAGAACTTGCATATGAAAAAGAACTAGAACTTTCTGCAGCAAATTTCAAGATCAGCCTTACCCTTGGATTAAAAATCTTCATGAATTCTGTAATTTTTGATTTTTTATCATAACTGCTGTAAAGAACTGGACAAATTTTGCATAAGATGGAGCTTTCGTACATCTCCCTCTTATACAAAAAATATAAGTCTTCCTGGAATAGAAGACTCTCTTCAAAGTCAGTCATTTAAACAAAGACAGTATTCATGAGTATTTATTTTTTTTTAAATGTTAAGCAAAAAAGTATATTTAGGGATAATGAGAAAGATATACATATTTAAAATATTCATACTTAAATTATTTTTCAGAAATAAAATTGAAACTATTTGAGTTTTTTAAATCCTCATGTTGAATTATTACTGCTGAAGATAGTTCATATTGTTTTAAAGATTTCCAGTAAATCTATGCTTTTGTGCTATAAGTATAGCTATGTAATTATTGCTGTGATGTAGAATGATATGATGAAAAGTGAGTTAATATTTAGAAATAAATAGAACAATCAAGCTATTAAATTTGGTTAAATTTTACTTAATGTTCAGCAAGCTGTTCAATTTTAAACTTGAGGCAATATTATCGTATTTTCAATAGTTTACATTAATAGAAAGAAAAGAAAAAAGTATCAAATAAACATGCAAAATTTCATTGCACTATAATCTTATAAACCACAAGTTTATTTTGCCCTTAATAAGTTGTTCATGCTGAAAATAATGTGAAAAGATACTCATATTTATGCTTTATTTTAAATATATGCTAACCATTTTCTTGCCAGAACAGTCAAGATATAGTGGAAATTAAAGTTGCCTTTCAATAAAATGATTGGTGTAATACAATATTGTTAATAAATATAAGATTACTTAACTTGACTACTTTAATATTTGCTGTACTGTTGATATGATTAAAATTAATTTGCCTCACTAAGAATTCTCTTGAACAATTCAACTTGATTTTATTTAAAATAAAACATATATAGAGGACTGTTTTTAAGAGCCTGAGTAATTTTCATAATTGTGACAACTGGCAAAACTTGATTTTTTTATGTTACAAGATGAAGAAACATTGGATTATTATCTGCAGTCTAAGCACTGGAGCCTAACCTCCTAATTAGAATGAAAAACTCTCAGCAGCTACAAACCTAGTAAGTCACAAGAAGTCAATATTTTTAATAAGGATTAATTTAAGAAACTTTACAAGGTTATATTGGAGGGGACCCTTGTATGTTTATTGATTAATGTACAATATAGCACATAGAGGATTTATTATATAAAGTAACAGCATAATTATAATTTCTTTTTCTTAGCAGAATTTCTTACAATTATATTGCTAAAAATACTTGTTATATCTTAGTAAGAAATCATAGAAATCATCTTAGAAATCATCAAAAAGGAACTAATACAAAAAAAACCTTCTTCATTGTAGCATTGATTTTCAAACAGAATTATACTATTCAAATCTGAAGATTGTGCTTCAATTTCATAGTCACCTGCTGCATGAGAAACTTCATTCACATTTACAGTGTCTTGTTTCTTTACGTTTTCCCCCACTTCCCTGCATTGTTGTTTCTGATTCTCAGAGACTCCCTGGCAAGTGCCTGCAGCTTCTTAAGCAAGGTTTTTCAAAAATGTTTTACCATTTTCTGCTTCCTATGGCTAAGAAAAAGTAATGAAGATGAACCAGTTGGCTTTGGTACCTAAGCATTGGAGTGCAGAACAGAGTTGGGACTTTGTAGGTCTTCTAGTCCAATCCCCTGCCCAAGCGGGAGACCCTACACCATTTCTGACAAATGGCAGTCCAATCTCTTCTTGAAAGTCTCAATTGAGTTCCGATGGCAAGCTGTTCCATTGATTGATTGTTCTCACTGTCAGAAAATTTCTCCTTATTTCTAGGTTGAATCTCTCCTTGATCAGATAAGTTCTAGCTTGATACCATACTACTATACCAAACTGGCTCTCTTTTACTTATAGCATAATAAACATCCTGGTGGAGGGCTACATACAAAGTGTACAAGACAACTAATCACATTATGACATCAAATATGCTAATTATTAAATTAACAAAAAGGTTTGCTATTAGATAATCACAAGGGATTTTCAAACAGGTATAACTAAAAAGTATAAAATTTAGTGTTACAATATTTGATTAAAATATATGTGGCTTTATAGAAAATTATAACCATTGTGAATTTTGTTGAAATTATATATGCACTGTAACAATTCTTCAAAAATGTATACAATTCAGCCAGATATGAGTTTTTATATAAATACTTTTACAGTATCTGAACAAAGGCTAAGACTGGAATATTTTACTCTGAAGAAGTAAACTTTTTTTTTTTGAAAGTTGAAAAAATGTATTTGGCTTATAAAAGAAATAAAGGAGCTATATAACCTGAAAATTTCACAAAGATAAACACAAGGCTACAATCTAAGGCTAGGTGGCACTAGTATGCAATTAAAACTATACACTGTCCAATATTCTCAAAAACAAGCAGCATGTAAAAAAATTAAACAGTTTATGATTACATTTTGCAAGGTTTCTTTCTTTTCTGCAATTTGAAACTCTGGAGGATGACATGCTTAAATAGTACTTGTAAAGACATAGCCACATTACCAGATATGCATTTTCTTATATGTTTAACAGAATCATGGGCATGATAAACCATTCAGTGTTTGGAGGCAACCTAGAATGTATTTTCATGTGCTTCTGAAGCAGAAATGCCTTACAATAGCTGTCTCCTTACTTCACTGCCATCCCCATTACTTCCACTTTCATTTCTGAACATCCCATTAGGATCATGTCACCCTTGAACAGTCAGTAAGTTTCCTATACCACAGTGCAATGTGCACTGCACTGTGGAAGAAGAAATATTGTTCAAAGTAAATTGAAACTTGATGCATGTCTCATACATTGCAAATAAGGATTAAAGAGAATTTATTATGGAAACTACAGGAACAAATTCAGCAATCTTTGAGAAGGAATTCTTTTCAGATCCCATTTGGGCTCTTGGAAGCAGATAATCTTTTCCCTATTTCTAAATTTGAATTTAGAAAGACTAGATCCACTGATCTGGCCGTTTTCCACCTAAAGATTTTAATTAAAACTCTGAACTAAAAGTCAGATCAGAATTCTGGTAGGCCTAGTGAAAAATTAAGTTGGAAAGATTTTTATTTCTATTGCTGAGTAAGCTAGCCTTCTACAGTTCCTAAATAATACAGACATTATGAAGAATAAATTAATTATGAAAAATAAAATGCATGGTCCATTTTCAGCCTCCCAAGCCTCCAGCAGCACCCTGTCAGCCCAAAATGGGCCACACAGAGGCTGCACTTGCTCCCCCTACCCCGTTGCCCATTTTGACTGGCAGAAGTACCATGGGCTGGTCCTTTGATATTTCCAGGCTGGCCTGGTGGGCCAGATTTAATCCCCCCCAGGCCAGATGTGGCCCACGGGCATTGAGTTTGATACCCCTGCTCTGGATCATCATGATTATTGTTCTGATTTTTTTATTTAAAAATTTAGATTCCCAGTAGAGACTTATATAGGCCTTAATTATTAGCTATTCTCCTTGGAACTGGGTTGGTAAATGTGGCACATGACAACTCCCATAAGTTTAAATGGTATATTAGAATTATAAAATAATATATAGAATACTCCATACCTATTTAAATTGGGGACATGAAGATAGAAGAATTAAACTCAACTATTCATAGGAAAATGGATTATCTATTAATCATCAACACATTTTTTTTGCTGACCTAGACAACTGATCTATGCACACCCATGCACACTTTTTATAACCCAGATTGAGAAGAGCTGGAAATATATTAATTTCATCACTTTATAATAGCTTAGCTTGAAACAGACAAATATCCTTCCTCCACTTCTCATGTAAGTCATTCGCTAAGGATAAACAGTAGTGTGCTAATGATTTCATGTAGAGCATATTTATTTTCTTTAAAAACAGACACAATATAAGAGACTTGTGAATCAGTGATAATCTACACAGAAAGTTCATCACACATATCTCCCCCAGATTTTACTAATGATACAGACATATTTCCTGAATTAACTGTAAAAGCTACTGAACTCAGTAACAGCGATACATAGAATACCATATTATGCAAGTTTCAGAGTTCTATGGGTAAAGAAAGAATGTATCCTACTTCTGAAGCAGTAGAATTTTTTTCTGTATGCTACACAATGAAAATTCTAAGTAATATAGTATATGGTATTAGAGTACAATTTCACCAATGAAATTTGACAATTTGATTCTGGAAAAAAAGTTGTTTTCCCCTATTCCTTAAGATTAAAGCAGTTAACTCATTCCTATCTATCAGCAGTGCAGGATTATGTCTGCATGTCTGCAATTTATTTAAATATTTATATAACCACCCATTTATAGCCATCTCTGGATGGTTCTCAATCAAAAATTAGAATCATGAAGTCAGATTATGTATCTAGGATCAGGGATTGTCTGGTTATTCCCCACTTTTTGTCCTTTCAGCCACAACATTGATTATGAAAGATCCAAGTGTTGTTTCATTATTCACAAAAATGAAAATCACTCCCACCAACAATTCAGTGTCCAAATAAATTCAGAGCCACTGTTGATGGATGGCCCTTTTGGAATCTACTTTCAGTCCTATGGGGTAGCTAAAAATGAAAAGTAAGATTGCCTAAATAAAACCTGTGTTTTCAGATTTTCTTTCTTCCTATTTCAGAAGCAAGAAAATGTCCAGAACATTTTGGTTAGAATTAAAGGGTTTGCTCCCTAACTTTATCCCAGTTAAGAATGTGGTATGTATGTAGGAGCCAGTTAAGGCATTAGTCTAGAATCCAGTCGACTATGAATTCTAGTTCTGTCTTAGGCACAAAACTAGCTGAACAACCTTGGACAAGTCACTTCTTCTCACCACTGGGAAGAAAGTAATGGCAAAACATTCCTGAAAAATCTTGTTGAGAAAAATGCAAACCAACTAGTTTCTGAGAATTGGGTATGATTGAATGGAAGAACATAAAATATACAGAAGTGCTGAATATCATAAAATGTGATTTCTAAAAAAATATAGGAAAGATATTGAAGAAAGATTATTAAGATATTATTTTTATTAAGCTAATATGCTGGTCAACCCAGTGCCAGTGCCTTAAATTGTTTAAAATAACAGAATAACAACATTGGAAGGGAACTTGGAGGTCTTCTATTCCAACCCCCTATACAATCAGGATACCTTAATCCATTCTAGACAAGGGCTGTCCAGCCTTTTCTTAAAAACCTCCAGTGATGGAACACCCATGATTTCTAAAAATTAAAAACTAGAAATAGTAATACAACAAATAAAAAGGAACAAGATGGTAAAGAAAACAAGCTTGAATGGGGAACAAGGGAATGAAAGGAAAAGGGTATCAATTGTTGTCACCAAACTCCTAGGTGAAGGGCCACATTTTCAGGGCCATTCAGAATACCAATATTCTGTTGAAATCTCAAGGGAAGCTTTATGCTTATTATTATTTTTCAACAAATAGTACCTTTGTGTTAGGGTACTATTATGTTAGAAAGGAACCAATGACATAATTGTAGTGCCCATTTAGGTAGCTAATTATCTTTATTTTGCCCAATAGAGAGCAAACAGGCATTTTAAATTAACCCATGTCTGATTTATAGATATTTGCCATGAAACTACAAGTTCAAGCACTTCAAATCATGTGAATCCTATTTTGGTATCTTTCTGTCAATTTTATATTCATATGCTATTATTATAGTAAACTGAGGTTGATTAAATATGGAAGTATAACCTGTCTCTCCTTTCAATGTGTGCATTTTATAACTTGCACCTGCATTCTATTTCCATAGTTCAAATATATGCAGCATTCTGAAATGTCAAATGAATAAGAAATTTCTAAAAATTACTTTTTAAATTTTAAATATAGATCTGGCTACCAGAATAATTTTCTACAATTAATATTTCAGGGAAAATGTTAGAAAAAACAAGTAAAATAATCAAGAAATAATGTAAAAAATTATTACTGTCTTTCTTCCAAGTGCAGATTGGCCAACACCACTCTGGAGGTAACAAAATCAATAAGAATTATATCTCTTCAGTAATAATGAACAGCATGTAAACAGTACTTTAGAGTTTTCATAAGAATATTCCACAACAGAAAGTTAATCTGAAAGAGTTGGCATACTCTGCAACAGATTTTTTCCTGAAGTTTAGGTGTACATTTTCATCATCAATAAGCCAATAATGTCATTTCTATTACTCAATTTATTCCTTTTATGATAAAGTTTTCAGATGACTAGAACATCAATTTTAAACACTTTTAATGCAAAAGTAATTTGTTATGATGTTAAGTTATCAAATTTCTCTTTTTGATCACATGTTTAGCTGAGCTCACCTAACATATCATAATATTACTTCTACTTTATTATTCATTTTAAACCCTAATTTGACTTGCTATATTTTAAAGATGAATGTTTTGTATGAACACAACCACTCTTTATAAACCATGATATAAAACCATGATTTATAAAGTCAATTTCAGTTAGCTCAAACAATCATTAAACAAACACTGTTTAGCAGAATAGGTATATGACATGGCATGCTAAGTACTTTAGGTAAATACATTTTTTCTTCATTTTTATTTTTCATTCAGTTAACAAAATTATTTTAAAACTCTAAGCATAAAAGAAACTAATGCAAAGTGGAAAACAACTTCCAAAATTTAAGGAGGAATGATTCTATTTTATCAATAGTCTTGACATACTAATAAATACACTATTGTAATATATTCAATGTAACATATTACTGTGGAATACCACATAATTTCTGCCATGGTTATACATATTGCGGCATTTGATTAGTAGAAAATATTGCATTTTCCAAAACAAATAGATTGCACATTTCAAATAACAATTCTTTAATATTTGGAATAATGACAGTTATCTAATTTCTCAATGTGATTTTTTCAACTGCCCCCATGCTTATACAACCATATTCCTTATAAGCAGGAATTGAACAAACCATACTGACATGTCCTAAACCAGTGGTGGCTAACCTTTTTGGGCTCTTGTGCCAAAAATTGTGCATGCATTTGCATGCTCACACTAGTGTGCCAGCACCCAGAAGGCAATGCACAGACCCCAACATCCCCTACGCATGTGCATGCAATCCCACCCACCCACCCCCACCACCCCCTACCTTCGCCCAGTTTGAGCCCTTTTTCGGCCTCCCAAGGCTAGAGAAAGGCTTTTGCAGACTTGTACAAGCTTTGTAGGCCAAAATCTAGCCCGTTTTGTCATTTTTGTTTTTCTGAAAAAAATGCGAGTGAGGAAATGGAGCTAGATTTTTGCCTACAAACCTTGTACAAACCTGAAGAAGCCTTTCTCAAGCATTTGGGAGGCCAAAAAAGGCCTCAATCTGGTCAAAAATCATCTGTGAGGCATGCACATATGCAGTGAGGTAAGTTTTCCTGCAGCTTGCATGCTGGCACAAATTGCTTTGTGTGCCACCTGTGGCACACATGCCATAGATTCGCCATCATGGTCCTAAACTATACTAAATAATATTGGATGGTTTCAGGCATTATACCAAACTAACCACAAGCTACATTATGTTTTCAAAGAGCTTTAACTCGGCTAATATGTTTATTTTGCAAATTTGTTCACCTGTTTATCCAAAATAAAAGCAATTCTTTTGTTATGTTGTGAAGTTGTTGTACCTATAAGTTCTAAAATAATGATGGCTGGCTGACCACTAAATGTGACTCATCACTAAACATAAGTGAAAAATACATTTCTGTGAGTTTAGTTTTATCACTACAGAGAAGAAATATTTCCTGCCCAAATGGAACTGAAGAGAAAGAAAAAAAAATAGCAAAAAGAGAAAATGTGAGAGGAGATTATAAATTTACATTATCAAGACAACATTCCTTTATTCATTTGTATTGAAATGAAAGGTATTCCTGAAAAGATTGCAGCTCCAGCTTGCTCATTGATCCTATGCCACTAGTCTTTGTAGCACAAAACATTGAATTGCTTTTCCCTGAGGGCGATTGTTGTCTCCAGGTGTGCTAATAATAAAATTAATAGCTTAAAGAAATGCTTGCTACTGCTGCTACAACAGGGTAAGCCAATTGATTCCAATGTTTTACTGTCCTAATCTATAATGTATATACCCTATGTATATAGTGTACATACATCACCAGTGACTTGTATGCAGTCTCACAGGTAATAAATATAATCTTCATTTCAAACAAATAAACAGGATCAGGTTTAGAAGACTTTAAAATAAAAGACTGTGATAAAACGTTAAACTTTTTTACTGTTCTTTTTTTTTTAACCCTGAGAATAAGATATTTAAACCTTAGCTGCAAATGTAGCAAATGACTGTCCTTTTTAAAAAAAAATTATGAAGCACTTTTTACTACTATATAGTAGTACTGTACTACTATACAGTGCAACTGTATCTATATGTAGTTGAAAGTAAAGACACTGAACCTGTATGCATCTACAGGATATGGAGGTCTTTTTGCTAAATCATTACAGTTGCAAAGAAGTTTTCTTACTTCTGGTCTTGTCTAAACTGAAAATGACTTAGAAATGTTACATCATTATGGTCGTCCACACCAAAAGAAAATAAAGTCTTGGCCTAAGATTAACCAAGAACTTCATGCCACTGTTATTATTTAGGATGGTATAAAATAACAGAAATATTATACAATTATATTAGGAATAGTATATGTGTTAATATGCATTCTGGTTGAAATGTGGCATAGTAAACAGTAGGATTATAGAAAGTATTTGAAAAAATTATTTTGCAATCTGCAGAAGTCTGAAAGAAACACCTTTTTAATATTTATAAATCAACTGTGATTTCTATAAGATTTGAATAGCTGTTTCATAGATTGCTCCAGGATGTTTCTGCATGCATGACTGTGTATATATGACTACTTTGCAATGGGAAACAAATATGGCTGCACAATATATATCCATGCAAGGTAGCTAAGGATAGCTTCTCAGAGAGAATCCTTGAAAATGATCCAACTTATTTAATTATTTGGAGGAGGAAACTTATTTTCAGGGCACTGCATAGACCTAGCAAAGAGGAATATGCAGAAGAAACTTCAGCCACACGTGAAGAAAATTGGTTAATCAGGATCACCTTATTTGAGTTTTGAGATGCAATAATATGGAAGCAGGCCCAATTTCTAAGTTGCAATCTGTTCCATATTTTTTATGGTTTGTTATTGTGGCTGCTGTCATTTCTCTTTCCACTTTTTGATCTAAGCTACATATGCAAGCATTTAACACTTTTGAAATCTCTAAATAGAGTTATAGTGTATGGCAAGATTGTAGGAAGACTTTGTAGGAAGTGCTTTATAAACCATGCAGTTATAAGAAACACTTCTTTTCAATTTGTTAAAGCAGATCTTCTCAGCAAAGCAAGTCAAAAGAACATGAAAATACACAGAGATAAGTCAGTAGGTTGTATGAACTTTAAGGACCTGTCACACTGCCCAACGGATGCAAAACGTTTGTAAAAAGGACACAGACGAGAAAAATGTTCCATCTGTTGTTATCCGCTCTCAAAGGGCAAAAATTTGCATAAGCAGAGCGGATAACATGGAAAGGAATGGACGGGGAGGACGCAGACGGATGGAAGCGGATGCGGAACAGAAGCCTAGCGGATGGAAGCGGATGGAGAATGGATGCAGAGACAGATGCTTAGAGGATGCAGAGAGGATGCGTAGCGCGGATGACTTGGATGCATAGCTGCATCTCACTTTCAATCCTTTCTCCGTCCGTGATTACTAACGCTGCGCGTCACGTTCCGCTTCCTCCCTGTGTCCGTTTTACCCTGGAACGGATTGAGTTGCGCGGATGCGCAGGAGATGCCTTAGCGGATATAGCAGATGCGTAATGGATGCAGAACGGATATCCCCGTATGCCTAGAGGATGCAGAATGGATGCATTGGATACATTTTCTGCTCAAAGTTTTGAGCAGCTCAAACCTTTCTGAGCGGAATGAAATGTCAATAGACGGATGCTGGACGGATAAGAAGGAAGCAAAACGGAGGCAGTGAGTACAGAACAGAAGCATCGCGTTAACCAACGGATGGCAAGTGTTTTTTCTCCGTTTACATCCTCTTCCATCCGTTGGTGCAGTGCTACAGGGGCTTAAAATAGTTACTTTTTTTTTTTTTTTTTTTTAAGGGATGAGTTGTCAAGCTGATTTGGAGTAGGGCTTTGGGAAGCTATCAAATGTTTTCCAAAGATCTTCAGAATTAAATCAGCCTTGGCTATATAATAATGTCTAAAAAATTTGCATGCTGTCTTGAAATTTGATCATTATGCTTGTTAAAATATTGGAGAAAGTGATGGAAATGATAATAAGCCACCCAGAATTGCTTCAATATGAGATGGGTGGCAAATCAATTTAATAAATAAATAATATCATAGCGTCATATTTTTATTCTTTATTATGCCATTTATTGGGACATTACAAGAGTTGAATGCAACAGTTATGCCTCTTATGAAGATTTTTGTAGAATAATTAAGTCTCAAATTTGATAATTCTTATTCTATTATTTATTAAAATTTTTGATTATTGTATATTTAACTTCAGTGTCTCATTAATACTTTATTTTAGTTATTTTTTGATTTTTCTTGGTACATTTTTCGATGAGGAGTCCTTAGTGCTCTATGAGCTTGGTAGCTTTCTTGTAGATGTGTCATTACTTAAACTAGGTAACATCATCAGTGCATTATAATGAAGGGTAACGAAACATCTGCAAGAAAACAACCAAGATCAGAGAGCACCAAGGACCTGTCATGTCAACCCTGACCTACAAATATTGTCCTTTAGAGTTTTCTGTTATCAATAACTGTGATTAAATTTCTTGAAACAGCTTGTATTTGTTAAAAGGTATACTGTAATAATACATAATTTATTTAAAATATTTTTATTTGAGCCACAGAGAGCTATTTTTGACTGCAGTAGCACACAATATCTTTTATGAATAACAAACTAATAAATAACATTCTACTAGCTATCTAGTGGCTACAGTGCATTCAGAAAGTATTCAGACTCCCTTCACTTTTGTCAATTTTGTTATGCTGCAGTCTGAACCTCCAGTTGTTGAAATTAATTTTTGTCTTTAATCTATACTAAATATCCTATAGTGTCAAAGTAAAAACAGAATTTTAGAAATGTCCGTATTTATTAAAAAGAAAAAAATAAAATATCACAGTGGTATAAGTATTCAGACCCTTTACAACAACATTTGAAATTCATTTCTGGTGCCTCCCATTTCTCTTGATCATTGCTGACCTGTTTCTACACCTTGATTGGAGTCAACCAATGGTGCACTAAATTGATTGGAAATGATTTGGAAAGACACTCATTTCTCTATAGAAGGCCTCACAGCTGACAGTGCACACTGTAGCAGACAAAAGCTATAAAGGTCAAATGAACTGTCTACAGAGCTCAGAGACAGGATCATTGGAAAGCACAGATTTGGGGAAGGCTACATTAAAATTTCTGCTGCACTGAAGGTTTCTAAGGGCACAACGGACTCCATAATTCTCAAATGGAAGAAATTTGACACAACCAGGACTCTTCCAAGAGCTTGTATCACTGTAGTGATCAACCTATGAGAATTTCAGTTTTGTGTATTATGTCTTTAAAGGCATGTATCAAAGTGTTTGGTGATATTATATGGAAACAATAGATAAATGACACTGTTAATTTTGTGTGCTTAATGTGATATAAAACAGCTTTTCTATAGTTCTATCACTCACAGGTTTCCTGTTTATGCTTTCAATCTAATGTGGTCAGTTCAATAATTTCATTTTTTCTAGATTTTCACTATTAATATCTAATAAAATAAGATTTTTTAAATTTCCTGGAGTATAAACATCTTGTACAATATGTTTTAGGCAACACAAAAAATAATGTAATTATCATTTAAATATTTAAAACGATAGCAAAAATTATAGAAAATACATCTCATTTTAGTGAATGATCACTATGTATTAGTCTTCTGAGAGGAAAACTTTCTCATTGAGCTCAAATTGTTGAACTTTAAAAAAAAATCTAATTGGTCTAGCAATTTATTATTAATTACACTTGTAGAGTATCAAGCAAAAAGCTAAACAAAACAAATGCTATTGTCGAAAATATGCTGTGTCTGATATTCATCGTTTTTCCCTTTTGGAAAAGAAAACAACTTCATACAGCTTCGTTCTATAGATAAGAAATTATTTAGATGCATAATGGACAGAATGCAAAAGTATTAATGATTTATAGTCAAGGATGCTAATTGCAAAAGGATAACCCCAAAATAATATCTTACAATTTGGCCATTTGCCAAGCTTTCTACAACTATAGATCACTAAAATAAAATTACTCATTCAATTATTTGGATTATTTTATGTATACAATATCATAATATGATTCTTAGCACAGATTTTAAAATTCCTGCATATTAAGGAGATAGCAGTAAATGAATCTAATGAAATAAATATTTATCATTGTACTTCCTGGTCACATTTTTTGTTTTGATTAGTTTTTGTGAGATTCAGTACACCATAAGTACTTGAGACCTGTTAAATATAATATTTTTCTCAATTTCAACACTCATTTTGCTATTTGTATTAGCAAGTTTCAGTTCACTAGTTCTCCACCACTCATGCATTTTTTGCAAATGGCTGCTGGTGCAATGGGAATTGGAGAAGTGGAGCAGTAAGCAAACTCTTGCTTGGCCAGATGGAATACAATCTCTAGTTCTTTTATAGCAAATAAATTTATAGTAGCTGATTCTTAATATTTTTGAATTCTTCTCATGGTGGCAAAGGGATTGGGAATCATACTTTTAAAATCTGTATTCAGCTGGAAGTAACTGTAAAAGTGAACAGTACAATTGTCATTTGTATTCAGATTAATTGTGACAAATTTCATCTGTGCTTAGTATTTTTATACAACTGCTTCTTCTTCTTTCTCAATCTTTTACTTTTATAATCAGTTTTGGTATTGCCAGGAAAAATTTTTCCTTTGTATCTATTTCTGAGACTGTATGAAAATATTTGTATATTATATTTAGTTTTTAATTAGTTGCTAAATGACATCCATACACTTCTACACGGGAGAGTAATTTATAAAACTTACATGATAACATTTCAGTGCAAACCACATGACTTATATACTTGTATTTAATTTTGGAATACAAGTACAAAATGCCAGATTTTATATCAAAATATTGTGCTAGGTGTTTTGTGTTTTTGGTCATTGTAATTTGTACTGGGAGCTTTTGGTATTTGTATCAATTGGGGGAGGGCAAGGAGAAGATAAATGATGTGATATGTGTGACAATGCACAACCAGCTAGATTTACTTTTCTATTCTGTATAAAGATATGCATGATAGGAATGAAATATGTATTATAATGTAATAAGCTCTTAAAAAGCATGTACAATGTAGTGATGTAACATTATTCTATGCATTCTAACACTATTAAGTTTCCTGGTTTAGTGAAAATTATCTATTTCCTGTCCTGGTCCCAATCTTAACAGATTAAAAATAAACACAAGTATATATAAAGATGATAGAAATGTTCCTACATTCTATTAAGCATGCTATGATATAGCTTCATGGATAAGAAAAACATATTTCCATCCATTCGCACAATTTTTTGTATATAAATGTGTTACTTTCTGTTCTGTATGGAACTTGGTAGGTTCCAAGTTCCTCTTTCTGACTGGCCGAAAAGGCCACTCACGGATTGGTTATTTAAGAACCAATCCAGGAAGCCTGCCAAATGGTGGGAACAGTCAAAAGAGTGTCATTGGCCACAAGCCGCAGGCAAGCCATTATAAAAAGGGCTGCCGTGGTTTGGGCTATTGTTCCGTATATTTTTACCTTGCTAGTTTAATAAATAGTTGTTGTTTGGAACCCGGTCTCACGCGCTTCTTTCCGGACGGAACACTGGCGACGAAGGTGGGATCATCGTAGAAGGTGAGACCAAAGCACGCGGCGATCTGAACCGAGCGAGAGAGATGGCCGGTAACAACGCGCTGCTCGCACCATTCAATCTTGATGAGGAGGATTGGGAATCATATATCGATTGCTTTCTTATGTTTTTAGAAAGCAACGAAATGGAAGAAATCTCGGACCAAAAGAAGAGGGCTGTTTTCCTTACACACTGTGGACCGGCTGTCTTTAAAATGGCAAAGGCACTGGCAAAACCCAGAGATGTCAAACAGGTGACTTGGTCCGACCTGAAAAATGCTCCAAGCATACTATGCACCGGTGGTCTCAAATTTAATAAAAAGGCACGAATTCTATAAGAGGGACCAGAAGGAGGATGAAACAATCGGAGATATTGTAGCAGTCTTGAGACACATCGGAGGAGCCTGTGAGTTCCAGAACATGGACGAGGCCATGAGGGACCGCGTGGTCCTCAGTCTGAAGGACACGACCCTTCAGGGCAAACTCCTGAATAGGCCAAACATAACCGTGGCCAAGGCCATTGCAGAGGCAACTGCCACCGAAGCAGCTAAAAAGTCAGCAGCCCCCATGCGGCAAACGAATGCAATTCCAGACCTGCCAACCCAACCCAGGGAGAAGAAGGCAGAGGGAGGAAAGTAACAGCCCACAGTGACAGCCCACTACGAAGACATCAAATCCCAGAGTGATACCAAGGACGACGATGAAGACGTCCATAGACTCCATTCAATAAGAAATGGCATGAAAAGAGGAGAAATCAGCAGGAGTTTCCAATGTGCAGGCTGCGGAGGCAACCACCCGCGAGCTGAATGCAGGTTCCTTGATGTAATATGCAGGGCTTGTAAGAAAAGGGGGCACATTGAAGGGGTCTGCCGCAACAAAAAGAGCTATAGTCCAAAAGACGCGGCGCACCACCACCCCCAGACTTGAAAAAAGACAAGCCGGCAGCAGATGAAACAAGAAAAACAAGAGAACCGGTGACAGGGAAGAACGCATCAGACAGTCACCATCGGCAATGCCAGGGTGGAGAGTGAAAGAAGGTTCAGATAAGATGAGCATCGAGTAAGGCCTGCGAGACGGAAGTCAAGCGTCAGCGGTCGTTCCTATCCAATGTTCCTGGAATACCACCTGCACCTATACCCTATAATAACAAACAGAAGAACTAGAAACAAAGCAACTAGTGTTAAAAGACTTCAAGGGAAATCGGATCCCGTAGTAGGCCTTGGACATCCTCGAAAATTTAAAAACCATGCTGAAATTTTGCCTCTGACCATCATCGACCGAGACCACCTAGTCTGCTAGGGATCGAATGGTTCGTGCCCCTGGGAATCGGGATGACCGGGATCAACCTCATTGCCACAGCCAAGTGGGAGGAGATCTTGCTAACAGAATTCCAAGATGTTTTTGACAGGATCTTAGGCAAGTACAAGGGGACTCCAATTTCATTTAGCCTAGACCCGAAAATAGCCCCCATCCGTTTAAAGGCCAGATGCGTCCCATTCATGTTAAAGCAAAAATTGACGAGCAACTGAATAAATTAATAGCTCAAGGGGTTTAGAGCCAATCGACCATGCCAGGTGGAAACACCTATCGTCACACCGGTGAAGCCAGATGAATCAGTGCGCATCTGCAGAGACTATAAGGCAACCCTGAGCCATGCGCTCCAACAAAGCGCATACCCAGTGCTGTAGTATGTTAGATTTACTGCACCCGCTAGGGGGGAGGAAAATTTTTTGCGAAGCTCAACCTCGCACAGCATATCAACAACTACCTATTGATCCCATTACAGCAGAGGCACAGACTATTGTAACACATAGAGGGGCATTCAAGTGTAACCGCCTCCAATTTGGCTGTTAACGTTGCCCCAGGCATATTCCAAAGCCTCATGGAATGCCTGCTAATGGATCAAAGGTGTCTTCCTACTTTGATGATGTACTGGTTTCAGCAAAAAAATGCCAACCAGCTAGAGACCAGATTAAAAAGAAGTATTAACAAGATTTAGGAAATCAGGCAACAAAGTAAAAAGAGAGAAGTGCGAATTAGCCACCAACCAGGTCGAGTTTTGGGCTATTTAATCATGAACAAGGACTTTCACCCCACGAGAAAAAAGCGAAGGCTATAAAAGATGCCTAGCCCAGGAACAAAACTGAGCTTCAAGCATTCCTAGGCCTATAAATTTTTACAACGTGTTCCTGCCCCATAAGCAACAATAGCAGAACCCCTACATCGACTGCTAGATAAAAAAACCATTTGGACATGGGCCACAGGGGACAAAAAGCCTTCCAGGGTATCAGAGAACTATTAACGTCCAACACCATTCTCATCCAGCATAGCAATACCCTACCCTTGACAGTCACCTGTAATGCATCACCTTTTGGGTCGACGCCATCCTGAGCCACCAGCTACCAGACGCAGAGAGGGACCGGTCGTCTTTTACTCCAAGACGCTCTGCAAGTCGGAACACAATTGCAGCAACTCGATAGAAGAAGCCTCGCAATCATCGCCGAGAGTCAAAAGATTCCATTGAGTACCTTTACGTAGAACTTTTTCAATAATCACCGATCACAAGCCCCTTCTGGAATCTCTAGCAGGAAACAAGCCAACCCCGAACATTCTGTCACCTAGAATGATGAGGTGATCTGAGTTCCTCGCTGCCTACTCCTACACGCTGATTCACTGACCCGGCAAAGCCATACACCACCCGATGCCCTGAGCCGTTCCCCACTAACCATCACAGAAGACGACCCTACACCAACTACCTCCACACTTCAGCTTGAGACTTGCCTGGACCTGCACTGACTGGCAGCAGATGTCATGAGAGTCACAGCTAAAGACCCTTTGACAGCGCACATATTAAATTGCGGTAGGTAAAGGCTGGTCGGAGGAGAGCAAAACTGACACTTTTAAACCATTCGTACCAGACAGACCAAATTGTCCATAGAAAAAGGGTGCATTCTATGGGGGTGACAGGGGTGGTGATTCTAACAGTCTCCAGGAAGACGTTCTGGGCATTTGTGCACGAGGGGCACCCAGGCATAGTCAAAATGAAAAGCCCTGGCCAGGAGTTACGTCTGGTGGCTAGGGCTGGATAAGACATTGAACGCTGGTGTGCAACATGCCATGACTGTCAAAAAATCGAGGCCTACCCCTTGCACAGGCACCAGTAAGAGACTGGGAAACTCCCCAGGGTCCATGGTGCTAGAGTACATATTGACTTTGGCAGGGCCAACAAAGGGAAACACATTTTGATAGTCATGTGATGCATACTCAAACTGTTGGAAGTTCATCCTCATGGCTTCCACAACCACCGAAGCTGTAATTGAAACAGCTAGACAAACTCTTTGCGACACATGGTACCTGATGTACTGGTTCGGATAATGGGCCCCAATTTACAGCTTTGCAATTCAAACAGTATCTGCTGTCCAGGTATCCGACAGTGCCTTTACTGCGCGGGCCCATCCGGCTGCGAACGGCAGGGCTGAACGCATGGTCCGGTACACTAAGAGGCCTAGAAAGAATGGACAAGGGGCGACGTACAAGACAAACTAAACCGACTACTAACTTTGCAGCAAATTACCCCAGCAGCAGAACCAACAAAAGCCCAGCTGGACTCCTATGGGTAGGAAACTACATTCCTACCTGGACAGATTGCACCCCACTTACCACCTGGGACAAACCCCCCAATTCCTCCAGCAAATACCGTATGTTCAAAAACGGTGACCTGGTCTATGCCAAAAATCTTACCGGGGACCCATTGTGGCTTCCTGCCACCATCACCCAAATTACAGGTCCTGGTCCTACCGACTACTCTTAGACGACGGGCGGGAATGGAAGTGGCACATAGACCAGCTGTTTTCCACCAACTCGAATGAAAAAACACCATAGAATCAAAATAAATAATGACCTAAAAACAACCAAGAGTGGGGGGAATACAAATAAATTAAAAAGGGAGAGACGAACCTCCATAAACAGACACAAACACTAAAAAAAGACAATTTAACTAAACAGAAAGAGCACTCACGGTTAGATGAACCCCAAGAAAGAAATCCAGGAGCAGAAGAGCAAAGCGAGGCCTCCTGGAAGGAGGCAGGCAGGCCAGCTCGACCAACCCGGTCAAACCAGGAGGGAGCGGTGGAGCCATTTCAACCAACCCGAGAGACTCAGGCGGGAGCGGCAAGGCTGACTCACCCTTGAAGGAGGTTCCATGAAGAAGGACCAGAGAAACAGGAATCCTTGTCCGAACTGCTCGAAGACCACGCTACGACTGAGCTGCACAGGTCAACCAGGACTAGAAAAAGCCCCACCGACCTGCGTGATGACATAACGCAACATTGACTAACTAAGGGAGGAGGGGTGTTCTGTATGGAACTTGGTAGGTTCCAAGTTCCTCTTTCTGATTGGCCGAAAAGGCCAAGCCCTTTTTATAGCGGCTTGGGCTATTGTTCCGTATACTTTTACCTTGCGAGTTTAATAAATAGTTGTTGTTTGGAACCCGGTCTCACGTGCTTCTTTTCAGACGGAACACTTTCATTTTATTTCATAAAGAATATCAATATTTACTGTATTTATCCCATGTTCTATTTTCCTGGCTGATTTCATTCATTCTAACATAATTTTGCTGTCAACATTTGTAAGAAAACCAAGAAACATACAGGGAGAAAAAGTGACATTTTCAAATGCAAGGGCAAAGGGAAAACAGACAAGACATCAGTCAGGTTTGCCAGTTTAAAAAAAAAAAACATACTTAGATTCTAGGCCCATTTTAATGCTCTCTAAACTTCCCTTTTAAAGACTCCTGGCCCTTTCCATTTTGGAGTGCGGTACAGCAGGCAAAGCCTGACACAGCTCTCAAGAGATGAAAATTGTGCTTTTCTGCCAAACAGGCAGAAAAAGAACCACTAAAACATAATTACCCCCTGGCTTCAAATCAGATAACTGACTTAACAGGGAATCCCTTAAAATTTAAAGTTTAAACTGTTTCAAATATGAAAATGTATAACAACATATTTGTTGTTGTAGCTTGAATAGCACAGCACCATAATCATACTCAACTGAATTCTTTACAAATAGCCCTCCAAACCCTATATTAAAAAAAAAAGTCTTCACTTATGATTGTATTGTTTGCCATTGATGAAAAGGAGATAGGAAAAATCTATTTTTTATTTAACTGAGGATCAATTTTAATACCCATGAAAGCAAGGGAATAACTGCTGTGGCTTGATGCTTGAATAGCAATAGTGATATTGTGATTCTCAACACAGTTGTTATATCCTGACCTGCAGTAATCCAGTTGTTTCACAGCTAAGCAAAAGCTGAAGGTCAAATTCTGAACTCTGTAACTGAGTTAAATCCTACTGCAGTAGGATTTAACTATATTGTTGAAGAAAATATTTCAAAAAGAAAGGAACACACATTTGATCATACAGTAAAGTAATTATACAAGTAGAACCAAATTTGCAATTATGATACAATAATTTTCATATGTAATTGAAGCTGTGAAAAAATTAGGTAAATTACAAAATGAAAGCTCCACTAAAAAGATGTGCAATTCTTTCTTGATGGATCTTTTTTCTTATTTCTTATTGTAGTGTGGTAGGAAAATTATTTATTATTTACATAGTTAATGCTCTAAAGCATTTTTTCAGAGAATATTGCTTCAGTAAACTATCTTCTGATAGATGGCCAAACAGAAAGGAGCAGAACCACTATAAAACAGTGCTCCCATTGTCAGCTACTTTCAACCAGGACTCAGCAGTAATTCACAGCTTTCATGATATTCATGACTTAGCCTGACTTTTCTGCTTGACTTGGCAAAGGCCTTGCAAACAAAACTCAGCTAGATGAGAATACTGCAGATAACAATTAAGCCATACATAACAAGTGTTTGCCTGCTGACATCTAAAGATTCATGGGCCTTATTTTCAGTGGGGTTTAGATTCAAATCCCTGCCCTCCTAAATTAATAGATAGTTGGAACCATGCTTGATGTCCTTGAGACCAAGTGTTGAAAATACATATATTAATACATTTTCAAGTTTGAGCAACAAAATTTCTGACCTCAACATCCCCTACCTTTACACTCAACATACTACTTCTAGAACCGTAATATGTTTTATGGCACTGAAACTCACACTGAAACTCATGAAATCAAAGGTTCAGCTAAATATAGGATGAGTGAACTCCCTTGAATTCAGTTTCTTCCACTGATCACCAAAGTGATTAAACTTTAGTCACTAAAGTGACTAAAGTTAACAAAAACAAACAAACAAAAACACCTAGATGAAATGAGTTTCCATAATTAGTATGGGACGCGATAGGTCCCGCTTGTCAGCTGGAAAGCATGATGGGATGAGCTCATTTTACATAACCCAGTTCCTGCCCACCTAGCAATTTGAAAGCATGCAAATGCAAGTAGATAAATAGGTACCACTTTGGTGGGAAGGTAACAGCATTCCATGCTGTTGGTGTATAGTCATGCAAGACACATGACCATTGAAGTGTCTTCAGACAATACTGGCTCCCTTGACTAAGAAACAAAATGACTGTCTCCCCTTAGAGTTGGACTCAACTGGAAACAACTGCAGTAATCCAGTCATTCCACAGCTAAGCAAAAGCTGAAAGTCAAATTCTGAACTCTGTAGCTGAGTTAAACCTCTACCTATTAATATAAAGGGAAAGTTTTACCTATTAATATAATCCCATAGACATATGCTGAAGATTAAACATGTAAAAACTTCAAGAATGCTCACAATATGAGTTATGTTATTGGGTAATATGATGACTGACAATATTATTATAAGGCTATATAGACAGGTAATTGGAGTGGTATGGATTTGCTTTAATCACTTACAGCTTTCCTAAAGTGCTAGGTCTACTTTAGATTGTGCAAAACTGTGTTGAATGCCCTGCTCCAAGTGGCAGACATTTCTCCAAGTTGCAGACAATTCACCCTCCATTCAGTCCATTCACCCAGAGAAGATGGATGCTTTTGCTTTGGAGTGGAATTTAATAATAGGAAAAGATTACATGCATTGGGGAATGATATAGTAATGATATAGTGGCAGTGGTGGTGGTGGTAGGCTCAGGCGTCAACTTCAGGGCCACCTTTGATACTGCTGTTCAGTGCCATTGTTCAGATCGGTCTAGATGTGGGAGGTAGAGAATTGTTTCTCTTCTAGTGGAGCTGGCAGCAGTTTTGGACAGTGAAGAGGTTGGGGAGGAACATGGGCCAGTCCTGGAGTCTGGGGAAGTTTCTGACGAGTGCTCTGCATTGGAGGCAGAGATGGGGCCAGGGCCATCTGACAATTATCAGCTGCCTTCAAAGTCAGACATCAGTGATGCAGAAGAGCTAGAGCCTATTCCCAGCGTGTGCATGTGCAGAGTTGCCAGATGAAGGGAACAGCTGAGGAACAAGGGCCAACTTAGAAGTAAAGCCACTTCTGGACAGTGAATGGCCCCTCCTCTAGAGAATAAAAGAAGAATGAAAGGGAGTAAGGCCTTGCAGGAGACAATTATTTCCTTCCGGCATGCTTACCAAATATTGCGGTGTCTGAAAGCCCATGCTCCAAGCTTGATAAAGGTTTGTAATTGGAAACTATTTTGAAAGACTGTTGCCTGAGACTTTGTTGGATAAGAAATTCATTGTAAATCAAATAAAGGAGGTTTACCAGGATGAGGTTTATTTAGCTCACTCCAGATTCTGCTGCATAACTAACAGATACAGAATTTAAGTAGTTTCGTAACATAGTTATTTACAGTGCAGCCATACTACTTCAACTAAAGGCTTGGTCTCAGATAGAGTACTCAAAACTAAGAAGTCATGCTGGTAACACAGTGTGGCAACTCTGATGGCATGTCACTTCTGTTTGCAGAGCTACTTCAAAGAGGCATTTTGCCAAAGTCTCAATCAAAGCAAAATGCTCCTGTTCTGACATGCCTAGTAAATTCAGAAAGGATGAACATGAGCAGCAAAACAATTGAAGTCAGAATATCAGAGATTGAATACTAAGCATCAGTAATATTTAGATACAAATAGAAGTAAGAATAATAATGATAATAATTTAAATATTGCCAAATATTTAAAGTGATATTTAAAGTGATATTTAGCCATGATATTGCAGATTTCCCCTGATCCGGCTTTGGACCTTTGAGTCTCTTTAAAAAACATAAGTGACCAAGAGAGTTTCAATTTCATATCACACACAACTAATGAGATTCGTTTTAGTTCTTTATAGTTCCAATAAGACTGACAACTTTTTGTCAGTGCTTTTATTTATTCAATATTATGAATATATGCAATGTTATGCAGGAATAACTTGGGAGTCTGGCATAGAGATACCACTTAGAGAATTGATAGAGCTCAAAGCTGGATAGTGGGTGGGCAAGAAACTCAGAAGAGACCCTTTTTAGTTTCTCAGGCTGTAAAGGAGGTATAAGGAGAATTGTGTAAATTTCAAATTCACAAGATTCTGTTGGAAGTTCATCCAGTTGTGATTTCTATATAGTTTGCCTCACAAGGCCAACATGATACATTGATCCTGAAAAGTATTTGTAGCAGTTTTAAGATTTGTATTATATGAAGGAAGCATTTTGTTCTACATTTTTAGGACCAAAAAATGCAATTTTGCCAGTGTGCTACTCATTTTATCTTTGCATATGATCTTTGAATGTTTTTCCATTAAGAAGGTTCATTTCCACAATTCTTAATTTAAATTTTTTTTCAGTTTTTGTTTACACTACACTTTGTTATTGTTATTTGTATTTGTTTTTGCCAAACATGCCAAATGTGCATGTGCTAATGTCAAGGAACAATAATGAGCAGCACATGCTGTCCTTATCATTTATTTTATTATTCTATTCTATTTCCACAAGTTCTTGGAAGAGGAAAATGAACCCAATTATGCTAATTATAGTACTAATTATAATTATTAAAATTTTTGTACTACTTTTGCCATCTAAAATCTTATAAAAAGAAACATAACAACTGAATAGTCCAAGCACCAATACCTAATTCTCAGTGACCACTTCCATATGTTTGTGTAGATTTATCTTGGCTAAACAGTGAGTTTCAACTGCCTGTGCTATTCTTCCATAATTGGGTTGTTTTCTATTCTTGATATGGCTTGGTTGCAAAGAGGAGGATCTGAGAAACATTCCATTATTTGAGTCAAAAAAATAACTATCTAATTCAATCATCAGAAACTTGTTATTTGTCTGTTAGCTGTAATATAGTTTTTAAAAAAGGAAATAAGAAGAATAGAAGAAAATTATAATATTTAGTAAGGTAACCAATCATACTCCTTTAGATAGTCCTTCTGTTGTAAATTATGTCCTCTCTGGAAAAGTGTCATCCTACATGTCCTCCTTTTTGACATTTGAAGACTAATTTGTAAATGTCTGTATTTGATCGATGCCGAGCTGATCTGTTGCATGTGATGTGACATATTTGTATTTGACATGATGATTCATCAAGGATCGGTACACTGCAGCGAGACACGATTAAGAGATGCATGCACTCCACACAGGATAATTGTTTTCAGAGAGTGCGCCACGCTCAAGAGTGCGCTGTGCACAAGTGGCTTTGTTTTTTTCTTCAATTTATTTGTGTCCTTCTCATTGTAAAAAAATTGGTCAACTAAAGCCCATGTCACACTGCACCAACCGATAGAAAGAGGATGTAAAATGGAGAGAAACACTTGCCATCCGTTGGTTAACGTTCTGTAGTCACTGCCTCCATTTTTCATCCTCTCTATCCGTCCAGAATCCGTCGACTGAGATTCCATCCGCTCAAAAAGTTTTGAGCTGCACAAAACTTTTTGAGCAGAAAATGTATCCAACGCATCCGTTCTGAATCTGCAACGCATACGGCGAACATCGTTCTACATCCGTCGTCATCCGTTACACGTCCCACTATATCCGCTAGGCATCCGCTGTGCATCCGCGCAACTCAAATCCGCTCCAGTGAAAAACGGACAACAGGGAGGAAGCGAAACGGACATGGAACGGACACAAAGCGTTAGTAGCTGGACGGAGAAAGAATGAAAGTGATGCAGCTCGCAAAGAAAGCATTTAAAATGGAAAAAACATTAAAAGAGGGGACCTATCTCGGATATTTAGGATGTCTGCAGGATGCCGAGAGGATGCAAAGGGACACCGAGCGGAAAACCTATCTTTCCAATAAAAAGGGGAGGAACTCACCTGGACTCATACTTTCAGTCCAGTACCCTGCTGTGCAGACCTTTTCAGCCTTCATCTGGCTTCTTGCTCTTCCACAGCATCCAGTCATCTCCACCATGGATCGTCACACACTCCTTTTGGTAGCCACACATCATTCTGCAACAGTGCGAAGCCATCTACAGGCTGTTTTACCTTTTCTACGGGAAGAAAAGGTGGTGGCCAAGAAGTATCTGGGTCCGAAGATGGATCGGGAGAAGAGCAGAGTACGGACTGTACAAGAAGCTGATGGTGGAGCTGAGGAACGAAGACCTCGTGCATCCAGAACTTCACGAGGATGACTCCAGCCATGTTTGGAATGAGTTGTGCAGTGGCTGAGACCCAGGTTGACCAAGCAGAGCACCAACTTCCAGCCAGCCTGGATCCTGTACATCGATGCTTCAGCAGTGGGTCATCTTCAGATGCCCAGGTATACAACGCCAGTCACCTCAAGGAGGAGCTGGAAACGCAACCTCATCGTGGGCTTCCCAAATCCAGAACCCCTGCACCGACACACAAGATGTGCCCTAGTTCATCGTGGGATGACACCTTCTCCCTCAGAACCTACCTCATGAAGCTCTACACCTCCAGATGCCTCACCAATGAAGAGAGGATCTTCAACTACAGGCTGTCCAGGGCAAGACGGGTGCTGGAGAACGCCTTTGGCATCCTGGCCAACAGGTCCCCAGGTACTTCTCACCACCATGCAGCATCACCCAGAGACCGTGAGGAACATCATGAAGCTTGCTGCATCCTGCACAATCTCATGCGCACCGCTACCTCAGGTGTTGCAGAACAGGCTCGTGGACTCCAACAAGGCAATGGGGACATGGAGCCTGGTGAATGGAGGCAAGAGCGAAAACCTGACAGACACTCTGGATGTACAAGGCCAGCACAGAGCTTCACGTGAAGGGAAGAAGCAGCCCAACCTCCTGAGACACTGGTGCAACTCCCCAGCTGGAGCAGTGGAGTGGCAAGACAGGATGACAGATTATTAATGGATGCTTCTTTGAGACTGATAACACTGATGAGAATTGTGCCATGTATGTTGGGTGGGCCTAACATGAACAGGGCATTTAATAAAGAGTTGTGTTTTATGGTTGAAATGTGTGGATCAAATGATTACATTGTTACTCAATAATAAAGGGCCATAGGGTGGGCACCTAGGGGTGACCATACAGTCCCACTATGCCTTGCACTGGAGGTTTATCTATCCAACACTATTACCCATCGCAAAGTTATCCCTGACCATACCACACTATTCTAACCATCCAAAGTATCCCTGCCATCCCACGCTATCTAACCCATCCCACAGCATGCAAAGGCTTAAACCATTTCTAAAAGTTTCCACAAGACTTTATTGACTAAAATTAAATGAAGCAAGTGTGTGAGCAAAGATAATCTTTTATAATAACAAGCTGTCAAAGAAAAATGACCAAAGTCAAGTGTCCCAAAGCAAAAATAAAGTCACAGGTAGCCATCCAGGTCTCTGGCACTCTTCTTGGTCACTCTGAGGCGTGCCAGTCTCAGGGGGAAGGGTCCAGATGCTGTGGAGGTGGCTGCTGCTGTAGTGCTGGTCTGAGGCATCATTGGGTGCCTGGTCCGAGAGGACAACAGGGGATGGTGTGTGGAGGAAGCTCTCAGAGAGCTGGCTCAGCCCCGTGAAGTTGAGAGCCCCTTTCTCCATGACATGGGGTGGTAGCCCCAATACGCGATGACAGATGTTCTGAGGCCGGGCTTGACTGTGTGGTGGAGGAAGGAGCAGTGTAGTGGGGATGTCTGTTCTACAGCTCAGCGGGTGAGGCGTCCGTGGGCATCTATGGCGTGGGTGGCATCTGTGGCGTGGGTGGCACCGGTGGCATTTGATGTACCTGTGGCCTGGACTGGGAAGGGCTGCCTGTGCTGCTGGAGCTCCTGGTAGCCATAGCCTTTGGTAGGCGAGGGCCTGTGGAAAGCCTTGGAAGGGCAGTGACATCACCTGGCAGTGGAGGAGCAGGCCTGGAGTGGGGTCGGAGTAGGTTCAGCTTGGTCTGCAGGGTTGTGAAGAAGATCGTGATATCCTGTCCTTCACCACTGGTACTGTGATTCGACATGTTCATGAGGGTCTGGTTGACGTAGGTGAGAAGGGCTTGCAGTTGGAGGATGGGACATCAGTGTGTACCAGCTGAGAGAGGAGATCTATGCTGCTTCTGATTGGTGTCTCTGATCTCCAGAAGGACAGTGTGGCTCTGCCCCTCCTGTTGCCTCTCTGCCTTTCTGTGGAGGTGGAGCTGGGGTGGATGCAGGTTGGCCTGTGGTGGAAGTGTCCCTCTCTTGCTCCCACTGCATCAGGGGTCCTCCACGTGCTCCATCGGGTAGTACAGCTGTTGGGGGCGTCTCCGTCGTGGCACGCTCCACAGATACCTGCCTGGACACAGGAGCTGACTCTTTGCCAGAAGAGGACTGGCTCTTAGCAGGCTGCATGAGAGAGAGGGGTTGTGAGAGGGGCTGCTCCTCGGTGGCGGATCTCACCCTCCAAGAAACTGCACTTGACCCATCATGTAGGTCCTCTCTGCCTGTGAGCTTGACCGTGGCCTGGCCAGATTTCTTGAGGTGCAGCTTTCCCGTACCAGGTGTTGCATGTGCTCCACCAGCCAAGGAGCACCTCCAAAGGTGCACCCAGGCTCTCGCCTTCTCTCTCCAAGCAGCCTGCTTCCTTTTGGGTCTCGATAGAGCCTGTGTCCCTTCCGCCATAGATACTCGTTCTCCCTCAGCCATTCCAGCCACTCTATCCTCATGTTCCTCTTCAATTGAGTTTTGCCCTCTCCCATTCACGCGTCTGCCTCTTCCTCCCTCTGGCAGGGCCCATATGGCTCATCAGAGGGGCTTCGAGGTTGTTGGGTGCATCCTCCACACCACCAGCCACCATCAGCAGCAAGAACAACAGTAGCAGCAAAAGCAGGACCAGCAGGACCAGCAGCACCAGCAGCAACCAGCAGCACCAGCAAGCAGCAGCAGCAGAGTAAGCACCAGCAGCGCCAGCAGGAACCAGCAGAACCAGGATCAGCAGCAGCAGAATAAGCACCAGCAGCGGCAGCAGCACCAGCAGCACCAGGAGCACCAGCAGGACCAGGAGCACCAGCAGCACCAAGGAGCACCAGCAGCACCAGCAGGACCAGGAGCACCAGGAACACCAGCAGAAACCAGGAGAGCGCCAGCAGAGTAAGCACCAGCAGAAGCCCGAGTACCAGGAGCAGCGCCAGCAGAATAAGCACCAGCAGAAGCCCCAACACCAGGAGCAGTGCAGCAGAGTAGCACCAGCAGAAGCACACGCACCAGGGCAGTGCCAGCAGAGTAAGCACCAGCAGAACGCCAAGCACCAGGAGCAGTGCAGCAGAGTAAGCACCCCGCAGAAGCACCAGCACCAGGAGCAGCACAGCAGAAGCTCCGGCACAGAAGAGCAAGCCCGAGCAGCAGAGCCCATCAGTAAGGCAGAGTCAGCGGCAAGGCGGTGGGATGGTGGCCTGTCCCTCTTGCCAGGGCTGGCAGCAGCATGGCTGAGGCATTCTCTTCTTTTCCCATGGTTGTTGGGTTGTTTTGGCTTGCTGGCTGGCTTGCTGGCTGGCTGGCCTGGAGCTTGTGTCTGGCAGCGGTCTTTCCCTGAATGGTGACCTGCTTACGAGCTGCTTCCCTTTATATCCATGGGGCTGACGCAATGCATCGTCCCTGCATGCGCAGTGAATGCTGTGCATCCACTAGGCATCCGCCTAGGCGTCTGCTAGGCTTCCGCTCTGCATCCGCTTCATCCGCTCAGCATCCACTCAGCATCTGCTCCTTCCGCTACGTGTCTGCTTCTCTGTGCTCCCCAGACAGCCTGCCGTGATTTGCCATCCGCTCCCATCCGCTTTCCATCCGCTAGGCTTTCTGTGGAGCATACCGCTTCCATCCTCGTACGTCTCTTCCCATCCGTTCTCCGTTGTTGTCCGCTCTGCTTATGCAAATTTGGGGCACTTTTGAGAGCGGATATAAAAAGGGGATGGAACATTTTCTTGTCCGCTGTGTCCTTTTTACAAACGTTTTGCATCCGTCGGCCAATGTGACAGGGCCTTTATATTTAGGGTTAACGAGAGAGTGCCACTCCCTGCCCTGTTTTCAAGGGTTGAAAAGAAACTAGATGCTTTCTTTGCATTGTTAAGTAGCTTGTAGAAATTCTGAAGAGATGGGGCTTCTCTAATATAGGACAGCAGTCAAATGCTTCTTTTTTTTTCTTTTTAAGCCAAGGTTTTTTGTTAATTTTAGATTTTTTTTTCTGCCATAGAATATAAAAAAGACCTTGACTATGTGTCTGAATGGTGTAACAGTTGGCAACTCCAAATCTCGGCCAACAAATGCTCTGTCCTATACACTGGTAAAAAAAAATCTATATACCAAATACAAACTAGGTGGATATGACTTTGTTGATGACCCTCATTCTGTCAAGGACCTTGGAGTTTTCATATTGAATGACATAAGCACCAAAGCTCACTGCAACAGTATTGCCAAAAAGGCTTTAAGAGTTTTCAATTTAATTTTTATGAAGCTTCTCCTCTGGTACTGATTTGCAAACTAGGGCATTCAAAACCTTTGCTAGACCAATACTTGAATTCAGCTCTGCTGTCTGGAATCCACATTGTATATCAGACATAAATACAATTGAGCAAGTCCAGAAATATTTTACAAGAAGAGTACTACATTCCTCTATTCGCAACAGAATACCCTATACCACCTTGAACACCTTGAACACCTTAGACAGCCTTGAACTACGCCAGCTAAGATTGGACTTAAGCATAGTACATAAAATCATATGTTACAACATCTTACCAATTAATGAATATTTCAGCTTTAACCATAACAACACAAGAGCACAGAACAGATATCAACTTTATGTAATCCACTCCAAACTTGATTGCAGGAAGTACAATTTCAGCAACAGAATGTCTGGAACTCTCCCTAATTCTGTTGTTACCTGCTCAAACCCCCACTTCTTTACTCTCAAACTAACTTTGTTGATTTCGCCCCATTCCTAAGCAGTCTGTAAGGGGCGTGCATAAGCACACAATTATGCTTACCATCCCTGTCCTATTGTCCCCAATTATTAGTTCCTATTTCTTATATTTAAACTTACATTTATTCTTATTTCTATTGTATTGTAAGCTTTTGACAAAATAAACAAATAAATAAAATATGAAAGAACTTTTTTCTGGTATGAAAGAACAGTGATAAAAGAAACTCTGTAAATTAATATTATACAGATTATGCAATAACTGAAATTCTTTAATTCATCAAATGGTCAGGTTTCTACTATAGTCACCATTAAAAAAATAAAATAAAACATCCAAAGTGCCTTTTTTTCTTTTCCATTTTTAAGTCTCTTAAATCTTTACCATCTCAAAAGGAAGAAAATTTGAAAAGCTTAGATTACACAGGTTATAAAGTTTAAGCAATGGGCTGTCCTTTCCAACCTGGATATTTGTAAAGTACTTTCTAATCCTCTCATTTACTACCTTCACAGATCTGTAAAGCAAAGTAATGCTGAAGTAAAATCATAACCACAGACACTGTTCTTATCATTCACTTTGCTTCACAATGGAGTTGCTGGTTTCAATTGTACAGGTGAAATGAGTACTACCTATATTGTAGGATTTTATGAAGCATAAAATATACTAATAAAATACTTATAAAACATAAATGTAAAACATACTAATGTTTTAATTGCCTGAATTGAACCATTTTCAAAGCAATCATATTTTTTTATTTTCATTTTTTTATTATTTATTAGGAAAATCTACATGGCCACTCAACTCACTCATGATGATTCTGGGCAGCTGACAGAAATAACCCCATATGCAACACTTGAAAAACCTAAGTACTGTAATACTTAAAAAAAAACAAATACAAAAGTACAAGGAACCAATGCATAAAATGAGCAAGTCTCAATTTTTTTTTTTTTTAAAAAGAACGTTTTTCTCAAGATGAAAGATACAATTACTATTCTGAAATTTAGCAGGTTTATATTTCTTCAGAATCTGGACTGAAAGTCCACCTAAAAACTATATGGTTTTTATTTAGCACAGAATATATATTTGATTGAATATTTATATATTTTCTTGCCTTTATTACATAGAATAGATATATTCCCACACATGTATTCCCCTGTTTTTATTTTATAATATCTATACCATATTACATAAGAGTTAAGATGAGTTAAGGTAAGATGAGATGATGAAATTATATCATGCTAGAAGAACTTAGATTCATAGAAAAGGCAAGATTGTATAAAGATTTAACTTAGTAAAGTCTCAGGCACTAAGGATTTTAATGATTTCAATTTTTTACGCTTTGCTTTACTGACATATTCCAACACTTATTTGCTCATATGACATCATGTCATCTGGTGCTGCGATCATAAGAAATATAAGAAAAGTATAAACACAGAACCAAGTGTTTGAGCATGACATTTTGATAAAGGCTAAGCTCTGAAAAGCTATGTATTATAACATAGTTGGCAAGTCACACTGCTGGCCAGTTTATCAAATTGGCTCCCTGGAGATATAAAAAAAACATTGTTTTAAATATATGGATAGTAATCTTATTATTTTCCTTAAAATTGTCAACCCTCAGAGTTAGTTTGCGGTTATCTATCAAACAATAAAGATTATTGCTTTTTTTGTAGGAATGTGTGATTTTTTAATGTATATACAAAACTTGTATTAAGATTAACAGAATTAAACCCATGTTGAGAGGCAAAAGACTTGTCAAGTGTTTCATTACACAACACAAAATATAGTGCTAATTTACATCTCAGGTCTGTCATTGGAAAGTGAAAATTAGGTTCTAATATGAACATTAGCTACATGGTTGTTGTTTTTTCTTTTTATGACCCTGTAATTCCTTTATTCAAAGTAGAATCAGGGTGAGTGAATGGAGCTGAGCATTTATTGGCCAGATGCCTTTACTAACACCTGGATAGAGTTTGCAAAAGATATTTTCTCTTTGCAATCTGATAGAGAAACCTCTGCTGCTGTCTAGGATTCAACTCTCAACCTTCCGAGTGGGAGATGAGCATCTTTATCTCTAGTCCACCACAGTACTCTAATATTAGATATAGATAATCATTAAAAATATGTATTTGGTATTCATATTAGGACCTAATTTTTGCTTTGCAATTACAGATTTTCATGGGCAGAAGATTGTAGCCTAGCTACAATCTTTGTAAGATAAGTGTGTAATGTACTTCTGGTTTTAAACTGCCATACTGCTCCTTCAGATTCCCCCCTCCCCCATTTATGGCAACTTGAAAATAGGCATAGGAATGTTTTACAAGTTGACATTAGAGCTAATTTAACTTTTAACTGCTGGATTATTTTAAATTGAGTATAATGAGTGGGATATTAAAAAAATGACATGAATGCTAGTTAAAATTTACAAGGAAAAAAAGACTAGCACAATCAGCTTACAGTATAGATTTACAAACTTTTGTTCAATTTGCAGATAGAAAAAAAGCAAGTGAAAACATACGTATGATGAAACGGGCTAAATATTTAGTTACAAATGGAACAATGAAAAATATGTATTTGAAAAGCGTTAGTACATTATGTACTAATCTTAAAGAATTTTCTAAATAAAATTATGTTCAATTGGAGATATATGATACCAGATAAATTATTTAGGTACTTCAAATTTGTGCTGTAAATGTGAACAGCACAAAGGAACATTTATTATGTTTGGTGCACATATAATAAAGCAAAAAGAAGAAAAAAAGAACTTGAATTCATGCACTAATTCAAAAGATTTTAAAGAATAATATACAATTAAAACTAGGGATTTCTCTTTGGAGGGTAATGGATAAGCAATTGTATGGGGAAAAAAAAAACTGCAGAGAGATTATTATATCCTCAAAAGTGGAAAGGTGGCAGTCATGGCCAAGAAGGCCAGGAGTTGCTGTGAGCAAGTAGGTGGCAATATAAATTTTCCAAATGAATAAAAATAAATATACATCTAAGTCCTATTGCTGTTGCCATAATATGTTAAAAATAAAATATTAAATTCCTATTAGCCTTCCCTCCATAAATATAAAAGAAATCTCTCCATTTATGCTGCTGGATGGGACCACAGAGGAATTGGTCTATTGTTACCACAGGCCCATCAAGACTGAGGCATACTTGAGGAGCTGACATCACAGCCAAGACAACGTGAATCTCTAGGAGCTCCAAAGGAGAACATCGATATCCTAAAAGCTGGTAGTTCATTGGACCTAAATCATCTTGGAGAGATGATGATTAAGGAGGAGACAGTATGCTGATCCTAAGGATACCCCAATATCCTGGCAGATCAAGAGATAGCTTCTCTAGCCTACTTGAAAGGTAAGCGGTCATTGAGCCACTACAAAGCTGTGGCAGTCTCCAGTGGAAAGAAGAAAAGAGAAAGTATGATTGAATTAGGTAAGAACTTTTAAACTTTTTGAATAACAAAGAAAGAGCCCCCTGAAAAGAAAAGGATGAAGAGAAAGCCATAACTAAAGGGTTGGTGGTACTAAATTGGAAGAAATTTAGTTTAATCTGGAAGAAAGCGGCGGGAAATCTGTTTCCAGTGTGAATGAAAGAGAAAGCCAATAATTATTGAACAAAGAATAAGAGCTCTTTATCTTTGAAATTGGACTAGATTAACTGAACCTCATGATTAAGGTATAGAAGGACCTGAAGAACACTTTTTTGTTTGAGGAGAGATCTTGTGGATTACAGATTGATTAGAGATAATTAGTTAAATATTCCAAGATGAGAAAAACAGTGACATCTGCACCATCTTCATCTTCTGCGACTTTCAGTCCTAGAGGTGAGAGCATCTTTGATTTGTTTGTTCAACAAGAAAAGATGGTGACAATACTGGCAGAAATTAAAGCAATACTCCAAACAATGCAAGACCAAGTGGCAAAGATGGATGACAAAATTGGGAAGGTGGATGAAAAAGTAGGGAAGATGGAAGGGAAAGTAGACAACGTGGAAGGGAAAATAGAGAATATTCAACAAATGATGATGAAGAATGAAGTACAAATGGGGAAAATAAAAGAGAAAATATATATAATAGGACAAAGAATAGGAAAAATGGACTTTAGACTATCAAGATCTGACCAAACTAAGGAGAAGAAAATTATTATGTTAGAGATGAACAAGGCTGACCGTTATGTAAGATTCCAAAACATTGTAGAAGAATAAGATGAAAATCTGGCAGACATAATGGCAGACTTACTTGCAGTAACCAGGGAAGAGACAAAAGAGAAAATGATATATGACAGGGATGAAATCTTCAGAGTTCAGACTCAATATGTAATGAGAAATAAGCTACCAAGAGAAGTTCATATTAGATTCACAAAGAAGGCCATAAGAACAGAGACACTAAAGGCAGTGAAAGATGAACCACTAAAATATAAAGGAAAAAAAGATAACAGTGTTGAAACAAATACCAAAAACTGTAAGAGATTTGAGAAGAGATCAGTTTCTAACAAAATGCTTGATAAAAAGAGAAATCAACTTTATATGGCTGATACCAGATGGAATAATGGTGACATGATGAGAGCAAAGACATAGATTTGACACAATTGAAAAAATAGAGCTATTTTATGATCAATATTTTAGAGAAAAGAGAAGAGAAATGGGAGAAATAAAACAAAGAGAAGAAGCTGCCGAGAGGGAGAAGAGACAACACAGAGAAGAAGAAAAAGAACTGGAAGTGAGAACAACCAGAAAAGAAAAGAGAACAGAGAGAGGTGAGAGTGACAAGAGTGACCAGAGCATATCATAAATAATACTATGGAAGAAGAAATTAAGTTTATGATGATCAATATAAATGGATTAAATTTGGCAATTAAAAGGAAAAGAATATTCAATAAATTAGAGAAACTAAAACTGGATATAATTTGTTTGCAAGAAGTGCATATTAAAAAGCAACATGAGAAATTAGACTATCCTAAGATTGTAAGATTATATGCTACATCGGCATAACAAAGTAAGAGAGGAAGAGCATTATATATAAAAGATACTATAAAAATGGAATTAATATACTAAGATAATGAAGGGAGAGTATTAATAGTTGAAATATTGATGAATTATTAATGGATACTTGTGGCAATTTATGCCCCAAATGAAAGTCAAGAATAATTTTATGGTAAATTACATTAAAAAAAATAAGAGAATTGGAATATGAACATATTTGTGTTATTGGAGACTACAATGTAGAAAAGGACTATAAAACACAAAAGACAAACAAAAATAATAGAAAAATACTGCCTAAGGCATTTTTTTAAAATGGCAGATGAATTAGCAGTTCAGGAGAGAAAAATATTTAGAAAAGAGACAATATACATTTTAATCCAACAGACATTTATCTTGGTCTAAAATAGATATAATATGGGCAATAACAGTTAATTGCTAATATACAAGATATAAGTATTGAAATAAATACATGGGCAGATCATAATCTGATTAAGGTAACATGGAAAGGGCAAAAGAAGAGAACAAGATTGACAATTAATAATCTAATATTGAGAGAAAAAGAATATATGGAATATATGGAAAAAGAATTAATTTTTTTCTTTGAACAAAATAAAAAAAGAAGAAACTTCATTACAAAATGTGTGGGACACAGCTAAAGTTTATATAAAAGAACTAACAATAATATATACTGGAAAGAGAAACAGAAAGAAAAGATAGGTACAAAAAGTGTTAGAAGAAGAATATAAGAAACTGGAAGGAACAAGACAGGAGTATCCTTTGTCACCACTGTTGCTTATATTAACTTTAGAAGTGTTAAATAGAACTGTTAGAAATGATAAAGAGGTAAAAGGGATGGAAATAAGAAAGGAGGTGTACAGATTACAGGCATTTGCAGATGACTTGGTTTTTATATTAGAAGAACCTCTAGGAACAGAATAGAGGAATATGGGAAAATGGCTGGACTAAAAATAAAAGGAAAACTAAGATATTGGTGAAAAATATGAAAGAGAAACAGAAAAAAGGACTGAAAAAGGGTACAGATATTCAGACTGTAAAAAAAGTTAAATATTTAAGAATACAGTTGACATTTAGATGTGGAACAATTAAACAATTAATTAAATAATTAACAATTATGATAAATTGAAACAGCAGATAAAGTCAGAGTTAGAAAAACGGAGCAATATGCAGCTTTCATTAACAGGAAGAATTGTGGCAATTAAGATGAACATATTGCCTAAACTGCTATCTGTTTCAAACAATTCCAATAAAGTTAGAGAAAAAATACTTTGTTGATATTAATCAAATGGTGTTGAAATATATATGGCAAGGGAAGAAAGCACGGATTGTTAAAATGTTACAGGCTACTAGAACCAGAGGAGGATTTGGATTATCTAATTGGGAGATATATTATGAGGTCATGGCCTTAATATGGATGAAAGAATAGAAAGTGCTGAGCAATAAAAAGTTATTAACGTTGGAATGACACGATTTACAAATGGATTGGCATTTGTTTTTGTAGTACAGGAAAGATAAACACATGGGCATTTTCAAAGGCATATGGTCAGGGATGCATTGTTACGCATATGGGAAAAAACTAGGGAACAGCATTATATGAAAATACCATTCTGTTTATCAACTAAGAAGCACTTGTATATACTAATGTTTGTAAAATGGGAAGTGTTACTATATAAAGATATTTTAAATGAAAAGGGTGAGCTCAAAACAAAACAAAAATTGAATGTACAAGGATTAGAGATACAATGTTATTTGCATACGGAGATACAAGTAAGGTAAAAAAGAGACATCAAAGATGAAGGGATTAATAAAGAGTTGACAGAATTGGACAAAATATTAACAAGTATAGAGGACAAATTGATTAAAAGATTATATTATTATTTATTAGGTATTAAATTGGAAGATGAACAAGTTAAAGAAACAATGATAGCATGGGCAATTTTTTTTGAATATGCTATAGAATTAGATAGATGGCAGAAGTTATGGGACAGGAATTATAAATTGACAATATCGACAGAATATAAAGAAAATTTGTATAAGATGTTTTACAATTGGCACTTAGCACTAGCAAAACTAGTGAAAATGTTGGAAATGTTATCAAGCACCAGGGACGTATTACCATATGTGTTGGACTTGTATAGAAGCTAAAAGATATTGGACTAAAATACCCACATGGTTGGAAAAAATGATTAAACAACATATAGATTTGAAGCCTGAAATATTTTTATTAGGAATGGTACCTGAAGGTTATAGTAAATAAAAAACATAATTATACATGTATTAACAGCAGCTAGAACTGTATTTGCTCAAAATTTTCTTTAATTTCTAATGTTAATCGCTTATGATAAGTGATAAGCTACTGATAGAGGGAAAAATAATTGAAAAAATAATTAATAATAATTGAAAAAATATTTGAATGTGCAGAAATGAATAGATTAACATTATAAATTAAAGAAAAAGAAGAATCTGAATATTACATAGTTTGGGACTTGTTTTCCAAATGGCTAAAAAAATAAAATTAATTAAAAGGGATTAGACGTAATTATAAAGCAATAAGAGAAACTAGTGTAATAGATATACTGAATATTACTAATATTATACATATGAGAATGGAATTATTATTATATGGTTATACTCTTAAGAATATTATTAGTAATTGTTAAGCACATGAAATATGTACCTAATCGACGCATGATTGAAATGAAATGGATTTATTGAATGTTTTAATTTAAAAAAAAAAAAAGACTGAGGCATACTTGTCTGACTTTTTTCCAGCTAGCCTTTGTCCTTTCCACCTGACATAATTAAATGTTAAATGGCTGCTATGGAGTTTCAACTTGTATGCTTTTGGAGTTACTACTGATGGGAGATGGGAGGTTACTACTGATGGGAGATGGGAAGTCATATAACAATAAAGTAAGAATAAACATTATATTAAAAAGATTACCTGGTAGTAGTGGTTCTGGAATAGGAGCTAAATAGTTGCTTGTCTGAACATGTAACAGCCAGATTACATGTTTCAGGGTAATGATATTTTGAATATATAATATGACAACTGTGTGATACCAATTAGGTATGGGGAACAAGATTTGCACTGGAAATTGTAGGCATTAATGTCTTTGTAGGCACACAAAATATCCAGTATAATGTTTTACATAAAAATAATTTCACATGGGGTAAAATCCATTTTAAAAAAATGCCAACAATTTTAAAGTAACTTATCTAGTTTATCTATTTTTATTTGTAGGGCAAAAATTCTCAATCTTAAGATGTTCCATTTTTAAAAATGTAATTTCAATTGTTTTACTTGCAGAAAAACATATCAACTAACTTTTAAAAGAGAAAACAACATCACATATGGGTAGAAACTAATGTTGTATATCAATCATTATTTGCATCTTTGTATGTGTGTATTGTATACTATCTACTGGTTTAATTTTGTTGATTCCAGCTTCTGTATTTCCTGTTTTCACATTCTTTACAGGTGAATAACCTGCCCTTATTGTGAGTTCTAGACTGCTATTTCACTCTACTTCCCATCTTATTTTTGGTTTGAATGTTTGATTTCTACATGATTTTTGCTCCCATGTTTGCTTTTATTGCAACAATTTGGGAACAGGATTATTTCTCAACCAGACCTGCATTGTGTTGCAAGTGTATTTTCTTATGTAATAAAATAACTTTTCAGGAATGAAAGGTTATGTAGAAGAAAAAGAGAAAAGGGGTAGACAGGAAGAGAGAGGGAGACGCAAATACAAATGCAAACACCACCCTCTCCCAAGTGCAGTCTTAGTAAGAAAGAGGTTTAAATTTCTCAGAATTTTAACTGGCAATAAACCTGCAATTATGTCATGAAATTGTATTGTTTCCATGGTTTCTAGTCAATTCTTTGTAGCATGAAACCCAAATGCATTTTTGCCATTTTTCCCTTGCAATAGGTATGAACAGTGTTTGTTACAATAAGGGTGTTCATGATTGTCTACCTGTTAGCACTGATTTTTTTTCTTATAATAGAAAAATGCTGAATTATTTGATTTAGGGACTTGCAAAGAGTAACACAGTCTTTAACAAAGGCTATATAAACTAAAGAAGAATGATTCAAATTCTGGATATGCCAAGAACAATTATGCATGTTGTATAGTTACAATATAAACGGTAGAAACAAGACAAATTCAAAATCAAGCTCCCATTTTCAAATAGGAAAATATAAAATGATAAAATCAGAGCTATTCCATCTCTCTATTTAGTACAAGAACCCCATTTAAAGCATCACCAACAGAAAGCTGCCTTGTCTCTTTCAAAATACTCTTGCTATTAGCATTATTTTTGTTGAACCTAGCTAGACAACCTAGCAGACAACTCAAAAATTAGAAAAGGGGAACTAGAGGGTCAGCCTAACTGGACTTTATTCTCACTAACAGAGATGAAATGATAGAAAGTTACAGAAACCTTTTGGGGTGTGTGACCATGCAGTATTGGAATTCAACATTATGCAAACACAAGCAATAGAACAAAGTTATTTTGGATTTAAGAGAATTTATTTCAATAAACTTAGAGCTTGGAAAGATTGTATGGATGAGAATCCTGAAGGGGAAAACAATCCAAGAAGCTTGGGAAACTTTGAAAAGTGGGATTATAAAAGTCCAGTCTAGCGCATTTCCAAAGAAGATAAGAGATCTAAAAAAAAAAAAAAAAAAAAAAAAAA
>BHFT01050701.1:0-16173 GCA_004320025.1 Laticauda laticaudata
TCCTAAATATCCGAGATACGTCCCCTATACGAGCGTTTTTTCCATTTTAATGCTTTATATGCGAGCTGCATCTGCTTACATCCTTTCTATGTCCGTGCTACTAACGTTGCGCGGATGTTCCGTGTCCGTTTCGCTTCCTCCCTCTTTCCGTTTTCCGCTGGAGTGGATGCAAGTTGCGCAGATGGGCAGCAGATGCCGAGCGGATACAGCAGACGTGTAACAGATGTAGAACGTTTGTTCCCCGTATGTGTCGCGGATGTAGAACGGACGCGGCGGAAATTTCATCCGCTCAAAAAGTTTTGTACAGCTCAAAACTTTTTGAGTGGATGAAATCTCAGTAGATGGATGCTGGACGGAAAGAACGTATGAATCACACACGCAGTGAGTACAGAACATATGCATCGCGTTAACCAAAGGATGGCAAGCGTTTTTCTCCGTTTTACATCCTCTTTCCATCTGTTGGTGCAGTGTGACATGGGTTTTAGAAGAATTCATCCCAGATTTGATTCTAATCAAAGACATGCAAATGATTAAATTCAACACTTGAAAAAAATTATGTTCATCCCTCCTTAACAGACATCTGGTGCCTTTAAAAAAAAGTTATTATTTTGATCCACCTACCTATTCAGCACCTACTTAACTGAAAATCATTTAGAATAGATCATCGAGTCACAGCAGTTTTCCTCCAAATAATGTTCCCAAATATGTTGGGCTTCAACTCCCATAATCCTCTGGCCAACACAAATTTAGTTCATGTAAGAATTGTGGGAATCGATATGTAAACCCCTGGCAAATCAGAAGATTGAGAAAGGCTGTCTTATCATATTTCCACCATCCACAATTGCCAAACCACTTAGATGAGTCCATAGATCCTTAGGAAAATCTGCAATTAATTATTTGCTGGACCTTTCAGGAAAGAAAAGAGAGGAAATTGGTGCCCCCATTCACTTCTGTATAAAAGCCTCTGAAAAAAGGATCGCCATCTTATTTAACTGAAGTTACATGTGGAATGTCATTATACTAAAATAGATGAGAATGTGAGTGCTACCTCTTCTGTTCCTGTCCCTCCTGTCAGTTCCAAGACTTTGGTGGGGCACAGCCTAAGTTCATAATGTACACAGTGAGGTTTATTAAAAAGAACCACAGAAGCAGCAGAAGGGAAAAAAAGAGAGGGAGACCAAGTGACCAGAGCCCAAAGCAGAAAATCTAATTGCATGTAAATCTGCATATCCATTCCATCTCCCATAAATCAGAAGAATCAGGTCCTGAGGGAGAACATCGGGTTGTGAAGCTATATGAATTTACACCTCCTATAAGACGAATGGGTTCTGCAATGCAGGTTTTTTGCCTTAGGGTTCCCTTGAGTGCCCATTCATTCTAAAGAAGTAGATTATCAGTAACTTACACCTAATTGGAAATATATTATTAAAACAATTCTATGATACTATACATGACAATTTTAACTTTTTTAGTTTCATTTGACTGACACTGTATGTGAACTGATAATGGCACCTGGCTTTGCTTCTTTCTCTCACCCACACAATGAAATGGCTATAACGCTGTTATGTCATCCCTTGAGTGCAGTCTCTTGTAACAAGATAGTCTCTTTCACAGCATGGAAGAATTGATATCAAAGATTCCAAAGAAAGGGGTGGGGATTAACATAGAAATACCATTTTTAGACTAATCATTTCACTGTTGTTAACCATGTACATATTTTCCTTAGAGTGCTCTAATTTACAAAGTTGAAAGACTGCTTGCTGTTCAAGCTTTGTTATTAACCATTTTGAACCTTCCTAACAGTATTCTGCTCATCCCATTCATTCAGATTACCTCCTTACTTCTATAAAACATAATTTTAAAGCTACACTGTGGTAAGGCTCCAAAAAAGCTAAGCATTTTCTGTCTATAATTGACCAAAATTATGTACAACCTTTTCATCTTTTATTTCTTCAGCAGTTATGAATCGGTAGCCACTATCTATGACAAACATGGTCCATTTTTCAGTGGTCAGGGACCACAGATTAGAAGATAATGATCATAGTCAGCATGGAACTGAGATGATAATATCACAAAAGTTGATTATGGTAGGATTTGAGAAGATTCTAGGCCTGATGCTTTTTTGGTAGGTAAAGCTTAAAATAAAGTTTTATAATTATACAATTGCTTTATTCTGTTATCTATGGAATGTATGCTACCTAAATTTTATTTAAATTTGTATGCCACCCATCTCTCTACCAATAAATTCTGGTTAGCTTACATATCCATACATAAGAGAATAAAGCAATTATAGAATTACAACATACCAAGCCAGTTGGCAAAGCCAGGTTTTCAGGCTCTTTCAGAAGATCATGAAGTTGGGGGCAGATCTCAATTTGGAGGACATATTTCAAAGGGCAGAAGAAAAGAATCTTCTCCTGGACCCTGCCAGCTGCAATTCCTTGGCCGATGGGATTGAAGCATGCCCCTTCTGCCAAAGCAAGTGGGGCGGGTCAATCCCATTGGGTTGAAACATGTCTCAGGTAACCTGGGCCTATGTCATCTCGGACTTTAAAGGGAAAACCAAAACCTGGAGTTGCATCTGAAAGCAAAGCAGTAAACAGTGCAGTTTACACAATAGTGGTTTAAATGGGTCACCTCGGAATCCCTAAGACTGTTTATTCATTTTGTGCCAGGTTTTAGCTTCCAAGTGCTCTTCAAGGATAGTCTCACGTAGATGGCATTGCTGCAATCCAAGCCCAAGATGACCGGGGCATGTGAATAAATGCATGGCCTTACAATATAGGAAATGGCACAACTGGTGCACAATCTGAAGTTGTGCATTGTGCAAAGGCCACAATTGACCACAATTTCCTCCTTAAACAGAAGTTGTGAATCCAGGAGGCTGGCCAGGCTTCACACAGATTCTGCCTCGGAAAGTGTAATCCCATCAAAAACTAAAGATATTAAGCTCCAGGATCCTGAGGCTGTAGGTACCCAAAGCCTCTTGGTTTTACCAGGACCAGCTGATTTTTTAAATTTCTTTTTGATGCCACTGAAGGTATATCTACAATTAGAGAATGAGAATAGACTCTATGTACAATTTCAAATGTAAGGTCATTCTAAAAGCCAAGATAAATAAAGTAAAATCCAAATCAATTTCTTTCCCCAATACAGTAAAGTACAGTTGTAATAATGATTCTTCGTACAATCTGCTTTGACCTACCTGATAAAACCAAGGAAAGATTCGACCCTTGGGACAATAGTGACTGTCCACAATGCTAAGGAGGGTATCGGTCACCATGGAAAGCCAGTGTTTTGTTGGAAGAAAGTCTGGCTCAGTCTGTAGAGAACAAAAGCATTGAAAATTATCTAATAATATTTTTTAAAAACAAATCTGGTTGTTTAAATGATGTAATAATTTTATGAACTGCCAAACAATAGAACAACGCTAGGCACCATTATCAAAAATTACTCCTGAATTAGTATGTACATGTACATAACAGATTGAATATTTTATTTATTTATTTATTTACACACACACACACACACACACACACACACACATTGTTCAAAAAGAATTGGAGTACAATTCTAATTTTATTACTGTAAGAAGTAATTTTCACTGAGGTCAAACGGATATAGGAATGCAATTTTAAATGAGTAATCTATATAGATTTTTAAATCATTCTTTTTGTTCTTGTGGACATAAACTATTCATGTTTCCAGTGATATTTTAAGCAACTGAATTTAAAACTCATGTACCTGATAGCACCATATATTAGAAATAGCACTATAAGAACATCATGGCCAGTTATTAATGTTTACATATATACAGTATTTGTTTTACAGTTAAAGCAATCAAGTCATTTTAACTCACATCAAATTGTTCTTCAATTTCCGAAGTAAGTTCTTTTTCATGCTTTGCAACAGCAACTGCCAGTCCTGTTAATGCTAGAAGACAATTCCCTTTAACTACTGGGCTTTCCCTGTTGAAAATCATGTATCAATTGTCAATGAAATAAAGGAAAAAATAAAGGAAGGAGAATGAGGTTAGAGAAATGGAATGAAAAGTCATCTCTTTTCAACAATCTGGTGTCTTCTAAAACTTTAAAGATCTACAAATTTTAGGATTACCACCCAGCATATACAGTATAATTCAGTTGAATTCTAAAAGTAGTAGGTCTAGCATAGCCTTTTCCTTTTAGAAAAAAGAAGGTTGACTTTGGTTGACATTTAATATACTTTCCATGAACTACAACAGAATTTTAAATAGGTATGGGTTTTGGAAGAAGGGATTAAATTACGAGTTAAACCATTTAAAAAAAAGGTTTGAACTTGTTTGCATACATCCCCTAGAAATGTCTTTCAGTATCAGTACTCAGAGATGATGGATAAGAGGACCAGGATCCACACCAAAAAAAAAAAAAAAAACCAAAGCCCTTCTTTCCTACACCAGGATCCTGATCCAGATTAGGCTATCCATGCTTGCTTCTTAAAAAGATCCTATTCACTAATTGAACCAAAGGTATAGCATTTAGTATATCTCCAGTAATGTTTTGTAACTGTTATGTTAATATATATAATAAGGATAACAGAGAAATTGCTTTATATTTATATAGATAATGAAAAGAACAAAAATATTAGTTTGTGTGTGTGAGATAGAGTCAACATCTATGAAAGCAACGTTGTTGTGTAGTTGTTCATCCTGTATGAGGGGGATAGTGTTTTTTTAGTAAGATTTTCTTTTAAACAACCTTAAGTGCTTCTTAAGGAAAGCTTCTCATGAGAGGGATGTAATAATAATATTTGTTTAAAGTAGATTGCCCAATAGCAACAACAACAACACTGTGCATTTAAAGATATTGGTTGATATTTCAGATGCTGGCAGCAACCCGTATCAACAACCATCAGCGCCTGTCAATGATATTTGTGATACATTTTTAAATGTTCAGTTGACTGAGCTACATGTTTAATGAATAAAAGAGATAATAATAATAATATTACAGCCTGTATTTATTAAGAAGCAAAGATCTTACTTGGAAGCTCCTTTGACTGCATCAGTTAGCATATCTCTAACCCTGTTAAAAGAGAGAAACAAGAAAGTAAAGAATGTGCTATGGAATTAGACAGTTTTAACTGTGAGTGTGTGTGGGTGTGCATGAGGGAGTATCTATTAGTGAGCATCCTAAAAGGGCTAAGTTGGGTAGCAAGCAAAATATGGGGGAGACCAGAGATGGAAGAATCGTAATTGATTGTACAATCATCCCCCCAATTAAGATCCTGTTCCAGGCAATCTCTAAGAAATGGATGAGAACTCTTGATAGTCTGCATCAACTGAAATTCTATTGCTGAATTGCATACTGGGTTGCTCATATACTGTGCTGTTAATTGTAGTTTTCTAGAAGAGACAGTGATCCACCAAAGACAGATCAGTAGGGATTTCTAAAGTATTTATTGAACAGAATGAAAACAGTAGATTGAGATTTATAACCTTTGCAGTGATAGGGAAACCTATTTTTTGCATTGTTTGCAGATTTCTTGGAGGTTCTGAATATTCTAGTCATTCAAACTGGTTGTTCTGTTGAAGGATTGATGGATTTGCAGAATAAGGAGATAGCTGACATGTGGACTCCTAAGGAGCCTCTCTCTCATTGTTTCATCTCAGATTATTTCATCACAATTACATATCAGTATAAAACAATAAATCTTCTTGTGACCACATAGCCACAGAGGCTACATTCTTGCATTATGTTAGGCAAACTCAAAGAAACTTTATTTATTAAAATGTTCCTCACATAATGCTTCATTATAAACATAAATCAATTCTCACTAGCAAGCAAATGTTTATTTTAATTATCTTCTGCTTTGTCTCTACTTAGAGACAGATTAATCTTTTTAATGTAGTTTTTGTACAGGGACATAAGAATATTATAAGAAAGTTCATCATAATCAAAACTTCTTCATTTATCGCTCGTGCAATTAAACCCACAGTTCAGCAATGAGGTGTGGTCTTCCTTGAGACTAGATAACTGCCTTTACTATTAAGATAAACTTCAAATTCCAAAATTTGAACCCGAAAATCTTGGATTACATACAATTTTCTACTTTATAACTGAATTTCTAGTTTTGTTCTATTTCATGTTTAGAGGCACAGTTGACATTACCTTGAAAATAATCGACCAAATACGATGTTTTGGGTTATGTTTTTAGCAACATTTAGATTGCTATGTGACAATCTAATAATGTTGGATAAATATTAAATTTATGTACTTAAGATACATATATTTCTATATCGCAATCACAACCAGGCATATTTTTACATCAAATCCATACATTCAGATATATTGAACATAAAAAACTCAAGTATGGTCACTGATATTACAACAAAGTCATGCATTTAGATGCTAAAAACATTTCCTGCATGCATCAAATTACTGAACGCTCAGAAAGAAATTTCAGAACGATGTAAGCAACTTGTTTAGGGATGTGCTGGCAAGTCCATCATCAAAATCCTTCAGACGCTCTTCATACAGAAAAGAACAGCTACTGGTGAAAAACAACTCTTTGTGATGACACCTGGTACTTGCCATTTCTCTGCAAGATCTATCTGGTTTTTATCATTAACACTTTTAAAGTTAGTAAAACTTACAACACTGAATCTTTCAAATTATACTACTTGTTTCTTTCCCAAACATCCCACCACTGTTCTAGGTGACAAGGAATAGATCGTCATTGCCTTACCAGAGCCAGGCTGTAAATTGCTTGTATTGTACTTGCTCTAGTTCCTCTTTTCCATGCTTTAACTGCATCTCCAATTCAGCAAGCCTCCCCTGTATAATCATAACAAAAATCAGCAGGGGTACTTATATAGGTAGTAACATAGTGATTTTTACAGTTTTGTACAATTTCTACTTTTCTGCATAATAAGCTATATGTTAAGTGATGGAATCTAAAATTTTAGGTTTGAAAAATAAAGATGCATCTCTTCATGAGGCAATATTTTCTCATTACTTTCATTCACGATTGCCACTTTTTGGAGAGTTCTCTAATAAAATAATGTACATTTAGACAGTTCAGTACACTTTGATGCTATAATTTGGGAAAAGTTGCTAGGTGCTTTATTATTATATTTTATTTTTAAATTTTATTAATAAAATAAAATAAACTGTAGCATTCAGCTTAAATATCTTGCTGTTATTTATCACAATAAATATCCAGGAAATGTGATTCTAATATTTAGAATAAAGTTTCTAAATTTTCTAAGTTTAGGGAAATGGAAAGATACTTTTTCTTGGAATACTCTGTAAATTCTGCTGTGATCTAAAGATTACAAAAATTATATGCAATATTGGATCTTTGTGAGAAAGTACACTAACGTAAGTATCTTTCCCAGTTATTTGTCACATTTTTCTGGTATGTTGAAATTATAAAAATATAATTTTTAGTAACATGGGTAAATAATGATACAATTATTCACAGAGTTACATTTGTGCAACAACAATTCCTTCATTAATTGAGATTGGCAACTATTTCTTTGTGCTAATGATATGCATAGAGGTTACCCTAATCTTTTGAAGTCATACACACTAACTCACACATACAGAGGCAGAGGCAGATACATACAAATTTAACAGCTATTAGATTCTGGTAGTTCATGGCTGAACTACCACAACCTAATACAAAGCCTTGTTCATTCAGCTCTAGTTAAGTGAAAAGTTAAACACAGATTCAGAAAGAATTAAATGAATTGTGCTCACTCATGTTTAACAACCTCAAATTAGTGTGAGAAAGAAATTAGGTTAGAACTAAAAGTGTGGATTCTACTCTTTGATTCTTTATCTATGTTGCAATGTCAATCTTAATAAAATATAGAAATGTTAGAAAAATCACAAAAGAGCTATTTAAATGTTATCTTAGTACAGTAAGTGTTCTACAAACTATGATTTCAATTCATAACAATTCTACACTTTTTAAAAAGGTACAATTAAACTGTAAAATTCTTTCAATTTTACAAGTTGTAATTATGCATTTTTCATGGTTTATTGTCCACATTACTGTAGCACTGCAATACTGTTTTGTTTAAAAAAACAAATTCAAAATATATTTTAAAAGATGTGTTAAAAACAGGTTAGATTTGAAAGGCATTTTTATATGCAACTTTCCTAATTTTAGACTTCCCAAAACCCATTTTTAAAAAAAAAACACCTATCACCTTATTCTGGTTCTCAAATGTGTACATAATTATGATGCAGGATTTTAGAATGCAGGAAATTTCCATGATATAAGTTATTTCTTTAAAAAAAGTAACAGTAAACATTTTTTAAAATTCTAGAATTAGAAACCTAGAATTAGAAACCTGGATGCTAATGGACTTTTTGCAATGCTATGAAGACCAAATGTACCAGCAAAATTAACTGAAATTATTCTATATACATAATAGACATAGAATTCTATTCAGTGTCACATATTGCTTCATTTTCTTCCTCTTGTTCTTCCTCAGCATTACAAAGTAAATGAAGCAAATTTGATCTAGATCTCCCAAAATTATCTAAGTAGATAACACTGAAAATCTGTTCTATCACTGATATAACATCTATTCAATGTTGGATATACCTTTAATAGGTAAAGTTTTCCTCTGTCCAGTTAATTCCAACTCTAGGGGACGAGGCTCATCTCTATTTCTTAGCTGAAAAGCCTGCATTGTCTGAAGACTTTTCCATGGTCATGTGACCAACATGACTATAAATGGAGGCGCACAGAATACTGTTGTCTTCCCACCAAAGTGGTACCTATTTATCTATTTGCATTTGAATGTTTTCAAACTGCTAGGTAGGCAGGAGCTGGGGCAAGTCACTCTCTCACACAGGTCACCCTGTCACACAGCACTTGAGTGTCATATTAGTTATCTTAAATTCCACTGAAATCAATAGGGTTTAATTAAAAAAAACCAGTGTGGGTTTAACCCTAGCCTATAGCATTGAAATGGAGATCCCTTTGGCAGGTTCTTTGGTGAGCTGGCCGGAAAAGATACCTTTCATTAAATGTACATGTTGAAAATTAATGTTATTTCTTCATCTTAAATCCAGAGTGTGGCGTATGGTTATAATAAACACCAGATTCACTTAATAACCATGTTACTAATTTAAGAACTGCAGTGATTCACTTAACAAATGTGGTGAACAAAGTCGTAAAATGGGGCAAAACTCACTTAACAAATTTCTCACTTGGCAACATAAATTTTGGACTCAAATGTGGTTGTAAGTCAAGGACTACCTGTAACTGCAAACCCTGAATGCATCAGGCATGCTTGCTTACTTATGTATTTACATAAAAAGTTCATCCCACTTTCCAAGAAAACAAGAATATCCATTTATATATTGTATATGCTAATATCTCATACTTGAATAATTGCATGGTATGCTCTCTCCACAAATCCAGCCCAGGAATGAGGCAGCAACAAAGAGTGATGCCACTCTGAAGGCTGAATGTTAACCTGCATGTCAAAGAAAAGAGAATAAACTGAACAAAAATATACAGTTACAAAGTAACGCATACCCATAAGCACACACGTATACACAATCTCAAATTTACATTGGATCGCTGCCATTATCAGATATTTTTCTTCTTTGTATCAAGTATCAGTTTTGAAGTTTGTACAAATAAAAATACTCATACTTCTATATTTCCTTCTGGTTATTCAGTTTTACAGATTTTTCATGCAGAGACTGTAATTCAAAAGACAAAACAACTTGTCCTGAAAGCCCCATTAGTCTTATCTGATGGGAAATTGCTTTTCCTTCTTCCACTAAACATTTAGGGAATTACTAAATGAATAAATAAACAAAGTAGTGCACTTTGAGGAGGCTTTCAAATGCAATTTGTGTAGCAAAATAGACATCTTGTTAAAGATTTCATAATACACAAAGTCTCTGAGGTACTACAAGGACTTGTAAACTACAAATAAATTTGGTTTTTAAATCCATAGTACACTGATTGCACTATATTAATATTAAATATGTTACAATATAATCTTAATCATAAGGAAAAATTATCCATATATAGTAGGGGTCTTGAAACTTGACAGCTTTAAGACGTGAGCTTCAACTTCCAGAATTCCTCCTCCAGTCATGTTACCTCAGGAAATCTGGGAGTTGAAGTCCACAAGTCTTAAACTTGCCAAGTTTGAAGACCCTTGATATATCGGAATGGAAAAGTTTTATTACCTCAATCTACTTTGGCTAAGTATCATTTAAAATAACAGAAGTACAGTCAGTTTTTTCCCCAAAGAAACTAATAGCACAACTCCACATTTCTTTGTAAAATAGTTTTACTACAGCAAAATGCCTGGGATCATTTCTATTTATTCTGGGACTTCAAAGACCTCTATTTTTTTAAAAAAAGAAAAAGAGCACTTTAATTAAAATGACTGTGGTGCATTGTTATGTCTCATAATGTTGTATGGCAGGCAAAAGAATCAGTTTTTGTTCCTGTGTCCAATTATTTTTAGCATGGCCTCAACCAAAAACATTGGAAGTTGTCATGACAGCCATTTGGAGCCTATTAAACACAAGTTATGAGAACTTGGCAGTTTTCAGCTCAACATAAATTCACATAATACTAACTACTATGTAACAAATACACAAACACATCTTGGTGTACAAACATGTACATTTTGATTTGTTTCACCAATATGTAGGAACTAAATTTTGCCACTCCCCACTTCCAATTTTATTCTTACAAAAGTCATTTTGTGAAACTATCCAGAGGTAAAATGACTGATCCAACATTACTCAGCTTCATGGTTAAGTGTGTATCCGCACTAGGAGCTCATAATTCATGTCCAATGTACATAAGCCAGCTTCGATTATAATACATTTTTTTCAATATCCACTGCTGTATTTTTTATTTAAAAAACATTAGAATGATTTATTTAAAAAACCCAACTTTGATTTTATGTTCAATTCAGTTTCTTTCATTTCAATCACAATGCTTAGAAGGCAGCAACAGATTATTCAGGTAATTTGAATAATAAGGAATATTAAAAAATAAAGGAGTACCATTTTAACAAGAATAATAGAAGTTTTAAATCTTAAAAATCAAGAAACACCAAGGAAAGTGGAAATATCAAAACCACCTGTTGAAGAATGAAATTAATTATGTTGAGGGAGTCCATACAATAATTGGACTACAGACATAGATAAAACTTTGATCTAGATTTTGAGTTGTCCCAAAGGTGCTTTTTTCAAGAGGCAACTGTTTTTTTTTCCTTTGAAGACGTTTCACTTCAGCTCCACAACACACAAACCTTTCAGCAGTTCCAAGAAGGCTCCACACCCTGAGGTGACCCTGACAACAGAGATAAACCCCCAAGTGGCGTCAAGCACTGGCTAAAAGAATGTCAATAACCAGCTGTCTGCGAGGAATACAAATCCTTTATTCCCTACCATCCAGTCAGAGCTAAAGAAACTATTTGGATGAGAAGCAAAATGTCTTCAAAGAAAAAACAAGAAAGCCCAGTTGCTTCTTGAAAAAGCACCGTTGAGAATCATAGGAAGTTCCATAATTCAACAATCAAAGTTTTAATTACCATAGATTGCATTTCTTGAATATTTATCAAGGTAAGATGAGACTCATTGAGAGGATGAGCAAGAAAAGGAAGGTCTCTTTAATACCATATTACCTATGGGAATGTTTGTGTCATTCTGTTTCATCCAATGTACAGGTGGTCCTTGACTTACAACAGTTCCAAAGGCACTTTAAAAAGTGACTTATGATCATTTTTCATACTTATGACCACTGCAGAATCAAAATTCAGATGCTTGGCAATTGACTCATATTTATGACAGTTGCAGTGTCCCTGGGTCATGTGATCTTCTTTTGCCACCTTTTGACAAGCAAAGTCAATGGGGAAGGCAGACTCACTTAACAATCATATTACTAACTTAAGAACTACAGTGATTCACTTAACAACTCTGGCAAGAAAGGTTGTAAAATGGGACAAAATTCACTTAACAAATGTCCCACTTAGCAATAGAAATTTTGGTCTCAATTGAGGCTATCAGACTACCTGTAGACAAAAGAATTAGCTTCAAAGTTTTAATTTCTATTTTAGATTATTAAGAACTAGTTTCTTTTCTTTTTAGATTATTAGAACTAGTTTCTTCTCCAAACCTTGGCAAACTGTAATTAATCTGAAATAAGATGAAATTTATGTGTCTAATCATAGCACATTAGAACAGAAAGATTCTGCTGATGGCCCTTGTTGTCTCCCAGTGGAACTTGTGAAGGTGTCCTTGATTTTCTCTCTAACAGGACTGTTTTTTCTGAAATGATTCGTTCTGAGCAATTTTCTACATCACTGTCACATTCTTGTCATCTGGAATAGTTGGGGATGTCATAGAAACCATGGGCCTCTCAATTAATGTGACAAGATATACTCAAGACGTACTATTTGCTGGGAAAGATGAAATTGATCCAAAAAAATCCACAGAATGAGAAGTTCAAAAGAACCGCATTATTGATGGATCACTACTCATAAACTTTGCACAGGAATGGAAAAAGGGTTATTAACACGGCCTTTGAAAATTACTAAACTCTGCTGCCACAAGCCTATGGTGATCTTGATGAAAATCTGGTTGATCTATGGAACAGGGATAGGGCAACAGTTGACAGCAGTTGACATAATCAGTCTCAAGCACCCTCTCATAATGCATGAAGTCCAGGTTTTGATTTTCTGGGGAGCTGACAGCAGTGTTTGAGTAGATAATTAGTGTAACAATGGAAAAGGACTTAGCATTAAGCCAGCAAAGGATCAAAGGTTTAGAGTTTAGAGTGTTAGCAACATTATCTGGGTCAGGATGCAAATGTAGACAGCTATGTTCAGATTATTCACATTGATATTTTTGAGAAGGTATACACGCAAAAAAGGTAGCACCATGGAGAGCTCCAATATGGGAAGGGGGATAGGGAAAGGGGGAGCTATTGAAAGCTAGGATATTGCATGTGGATTGTCTCTGACTGAATCTTAGATAGGATTTTAGCTTTCATTTGTTCTTATCATATATCCTAAAGAGGATCTTATCTTGATCAGTACTAAGGTGACTGTGGTATCATGAAGCTTTTAATATTTGAGAGTATTAATGTGTTCTCAAGACCACAATGGATATTAGTCTCAGGGTGGTGCTGTTTCCCTTCCCCCCCTCCCCCTGAGAAGGAGGTTTTGAGCTAGTTCAGACTCAAAAAGATGCTTCTGCTGCCAAATCCTCTTACTGGTCAGAAAGACTATCTCAATAATTTCTTGTTTTAGGAAAAGGAATTACATTTTAGGATCAAGACATATCTCTTTCATTAGAACAAGGCAAGTGTCTTCCAGTGAATAAAGTAACATTATGGAAGAGATACTGGTATAACTGTAATATTTTGCAAAACATTTTCCTGATAAAATAAACAATTAATAAGAAATAAAACCTAAGGAATTGGATTAGAAATAAGGGAGGACCTAAGTTTGGATTCACTCTCTGCCATTGTCAAGTGAAAGCAACCAGAACTACTCATGAAAACCCTCCAGGCTGTAACTTCTGGAGAGATTCAGAGAGGCAGCTTACATGACAGATCTTCATTTTTTGTCATATCATTAGCTCTACTTTTTGCAGAGCCATTTTCAGGCCACCATTTTTTTTAATCCAGAAATTACAAACTTTGCTTTTTGGAGTAAAGTTCAAAATAATGACAAAATAAACATCAGAGTCTTCTTGGATTTTTTTTTAATCCTTTCGAATCTGTGTTCAGTTCTGATTTGGAAAGAAAAACAGTCTTGAATCTCTTGGTAAGATGATTAATGTTGAGCATAAGACAGGTATAACTGCTCGTTCTGGAGCCTTTTATCTACTGCATATTTCAGTGTATCTTTCTGCCAAAAGAGATATTACAGAATACTGACCAAAAGCATATTCAAATTTTATACCTGCCATGTTCAATGTTTTCTTATTCGGAATCGGTAAGCAACTATATATAGTGAGTACTGTATGTATTCAAATTTGCAGAAAGATGGCATACCGTATATACTCGCATATAAGCCGACTTTAGAACGCTTTTTTTTTTCCAAATTTGGGGGTCGGCTTATACGCGGAAGGTAGGATGATTGTTACAGTATCTGTTTTTAGAATTACTGAGTGCGTTACGCCTTAACAAGGTATGATGTGTGTGTGTGTTTGTTTTATGTTATAGGACTTTTATTAGTAATTTCGGCATCCAGGGATTGTTTAACATTTTTATGTTTAGTAATGTCTTTGTTGTTCTTCTCTTTAAAATGGAATGGCAAAAAGAGTCATTCAATTGGGGTGTGGTTTCTCAAACGAAGGGCGGCATAAGATGGAGCCAGGAAGACACCTGGTTTTGTTTTAAAGTTTTGAAGTGCTGCAGAAGAGAGTGTATCTTTTATTATTTCCTTCTGTGTGGAAAGTGATTGCTGTTGCTGCCATTTTTCCGCTAATTGACTGATATTACTGGATTTAAATGTAAGTCTGGATACCTTAAGGTGTTTTTGACACTGGACCATTTGTTACTGGAATATTGTCCCTGGAATTTGGAAAAAAAACTGACGATGATTAAGCGACCTGTGATGACTTTTGGACTGCCTATTTTGGAGAAACATTTTGCGCTTAATAGACGCTTCTGGAAGTAAAAAAACCTTTCAGTTAAACTGTACAGTGGTTATCTTGTGTACTGTGTGTGTATTAATTCCAGACAACTACTCATCTATAACGTACTCGCTGTATGCGCGGCTCATTCTCGCTCCTAACGGGGAATTTACCTCAACAAGTGATCTGTCAAAAGGAAAATTGCTTTAGTTATGTCAAGTAATTTTTTCACAGCATTCTTTAGAATTGATTTTCTATGTAAAGGAACAGAGACAATTACAGTTTTATTGAGGTAGGAATGGTCAAAGTTGGTGTATTCTTTACGATTTGTGTAATTTTTTTTTTTTTAGAATAATGTCTGTATAGCTCATATGCATGTAAGTCTTCCCATGAGTGCTACTTGCTGTTTTGTTGTTTGGTAAACAGTTGTGGTAGGTGCTCCTTTAGAAAAAGGAAATATTGTAGTAAATCAGGCCTATTCTTTTTTTTTGGTCAACCTATTTCAAATTAGGTGTGGCGCTAGACAAGTGTCTTCAAAGAACCCTCGCTCTGTGTAGATTTTTAGAGACAGACGGCAACAAATTACCTTAATATATTTCACAAACAGTTACAAATCAAATCATTTTGAGGAAGTTGTTTTCATTTTCTCTTGCCTGGCTCCCAAAGAAGAAAAATTTTGATGGAAGAGAGGACATCTGACTTCTACTTCTAGGTAGAAGTTGCTGGTACTGAGAATTGGATTATTTAACGGCTGTGTTGGCAAAAGTTTAAGGCATTCGCTGGTAACAGAAAGCTGACGCCAGTCTGCTTCAAATTGGTGAAAGTCATACCGTATATACTCGCATAATAAGCCGATCTCGCATATAAGCCGATGCTATAAAAAACTGCCCGGCAAAATGGAGGAATTTTGCAAAAACTCGTATATAAGCTGACTGACCCCACAAATACCATGGTGTTCAACCCCTGATGAAAGGAAAGATCTGGAGAGCCCATGAAAGAAAAATCTGGAGATGGCGTAATTACGATGGCGTAATTAACCGACATTTCCAAGAGCTGGGAACAGGTAATTATAATAACCTATTTTCGGAGTAGATCCGCAGCAACAGAAAACACCCCTCCCGCCCATTAATGTCGAGTCTGTCAGGCAGGCTATCGCCAGTTCTGAGCACATGGTGGCGATCAAACTGCCAAAGCTCAAGCTCCCTGCGAAGATGGGCCAAGACCAAGGCTCACAGTTCAGAAAGATTCTGGGAGGACAGGGTTTGGGCACGACTTCCCTGAACAGGCAGAAGTGAAGGCCCAGAGGGAAAAGGTGGTGGGGCAAAAGTTGCGGCTGATCGTCCATCCAGGGGAGAAAAATGGCGCCTGACTTCGGTTTCGGCGGCAGGTGTTTGACTTGAGGCGAGGGCTGGCTAAGGCCAGCTGACAGGGAGTTGCGAGAGGCCAAGACTCTCATAAAGGGAAAGCCGCCACGCTAAGTCGCTGCTCGCGGTTGCAAGATTCGAGGCACGGCCAACCGATAAATCAGATTTTATTGTTGTTTATTGCGCGT
>BHFT01050702.1:0-10680 GCA_004320025.1 Laticauda laticaudata
TGGACGGATAGAGAGGAAGCAAAATGGAGGCAGTGAGTACAGAACGGATACATCGCATTAACCAATGGATGGCAAGTGTTTTTGTCCGTTTTACATCCTCTTTCCATCCGTTGGTGTAGTGTGACAGGGGCTTTAGTCATTAAACGACATACTGTGGGAGTTAACATCTAAACCAGGGCTGACAAATTTCTGGCTTGCAGGCTGGATGTGTCACACACGATGGCCATGCTGGTTTAGTGAAGGGGAAAAATGTCCCAATATGTGATACTGCTGTGATGACATGAGTTTGACACCCCTGACCTAAATATTTACAATTTAAAAGACCTTCATAATGTGTCAGAGTAGTTAGGAAGCATTTTCACAGTTTTCCTTTGTGTAACTTGTAAACTGGGCTAGTGGCCATTGCACAATGATTTAAAAGGTAAAATGCATTTTGAGCCCCAGTTCTACTAGTGACTTGTAGTTTTGGGGCATCAGGATTGCCCACTTTCTGTAAGAATTAGAATTACTCCTGCTGCCTTCCTTACTCCATCCTGTTTCAGTGAAAATCCACCTGGTCTTTCACTGCTTTCTGCTGCTGTTTGACTGTTGTTTGTGCCTGCTTTGCTCCAACCTGTCTCCTGTTTTGTGGTAAGAGTGAAAAGGTATTTGAGCTGGGGTATAACTCAAATTCTGGATGATGATGTGGCAAATTAGCTTATTCAATTTGCTGGGAAGGCTAATTTGATAGTTATTGGAAATCTACAACTGACATGTATCATGTTCTTTTGCAATATTGTTACAAACGGAACCACTTAGAACAGTTTTGGATTATGATTCCCATCAGGAGGATATAGTCTGCTACTTGCTCTGCTTCCTTTATTCAGAGGTTCCTTGGGAGATTTATTTATTTTATTTGGTTTGTCAATTGCTTACAAGATAATAAGTATAAATAAAAACATAGTTACATGGAACTAACATAGAATACATGGATACATGTAAGAAAAATAAAAGAAACAATAGGACAGGGACGGTAGGCACATTGGTGCGCTTATACACGCCCCCTACAGACCTCTTCGGGAAGGGGTGAGGTCAATAGTAGAAAGTCTAAAATTAAAGTTTTTGGGGTTTGGGGAAGAAATCACAGAGTCAGGTAGAGTGTTCCAAACATTGACCACTCTGCTGCTGAAGTTGTATTTCCTGCAATCAAATTTGGTGCGATTAACCTTGAGTTTGTGTCTATTGTTTGCTCTTGTATTGTTANGTGGCATAAGGTATTCTGCAACAAGTAGAGGAGTGGAGAACTCTTCTTGTGAAATATTTCTGGACTTTCTCAACTGCGTTAATATCAGATACGTCATGTGGGTTCCAGACTGATGAGCTGTGTTCCAGTCTAGCAAATGTTTTGTATGCTCTAGTTAGTAGTGTAATATTCCCAGAGAAAAAGCTACGTAAGATTAGATTAACAATTTTTAATGACTTCTTGGCTATGTAGTTACAGTGGGCTCTAACATTTAGATCATTAGAGATGAGTACTCCAAGATCCTTCACAGAGTTTGGATCATCTACAAGGTCTTGACTATTCAGCCTGTATTTAATTTTCTGATTTTTTTTGCCAATATGTAGGACAGAACATTTATTTGTTGAGATTTGAAGTTGCCATTTGATTGACCATTCTAATACATAGTCAAGGTCTTTTTGAAGGATAGCAGTATTGTCTGTGGTGTTCAATAGCTTTACATCATCAGCAAAGAGAATGCAGTTGCTCTTGATAAGATCACAGAGGTCATTTATGTAGAGTATGAAGAGAGTTGATCGTAGAACACTGCCCTGGGGGACACCACTGTTGATAGGTACAGAATTTGATAGGATATCCCAATTTTGACCATTTGTTGTCTGTTTGACAGGAATGCTTCTATCCAGTTATGCAGGTGTCCAGAGATACTGTCAGATTTTGGTAGGTGCAGAGGAAGGGGAAGGAAACCAGCGGTCCTTACAGAACAAATAAAATCTGATTTTGTCAGCATCCAACAATCTCACTGATGCATCTAAAACTCACTGCAGCATGGGTGTCAAACTTGATTTAATTGAGAGCTGCAATTATTTGACCTTATGGGGGCTGAATGGTTGTGGCTGGGGTGGGCATGGTATTGGTGGGCATGGCCAGCTTGACCTCCTGCAGCCCTCTTCAGGGAAAATGGAGCCCAAGAGGGCCATGTGTTTCACTGGCAGACGGCTGTAGGAGGTTGTTGCAGCCAAAAACAGAGTGCAGATGAGCTGCACACAACACTCACAATCTCTATTTTTTGCTGGCAGAGGCATTGTGACCCAGTCCTTCACTGTTTCTAAGGGGGGTCCCATGGGTCAGATCTAAGCACCCTGCTGGGTGGTCCAGCCTGTGGGCCTTGAGTTTGACACCCCTGCACTGTAGGTTTTAAAGATTTTATAAGGTATGAGGGATCCAATTTAGATGTAACTACAACACATATAATCTGACCACATCTGGACCTGGTATATCAGTTTATGCCAAGCAAACGTACTTATTTGCCATTTGAGTCTCTGATTGCAAGGTTGAACCTGAATATAATCCTAGATTACAAGCCAGATTTTCAGAGAGATACCTTTCTCTGACACTGAAATACTATTCCCATCTTGCTTCTTCCTTGACCAGGAATGATTCTGTCTTGTTTGGATCAAGACTCACTCACTTTTCAAAGACATGTTCATTTCATAATAGCTTAAGTTTCATTTTATTTCAACCTGCTTATATTAATTTCTTTTATAGTAATTGAAGTATAGTCAATTTTGCTGGCTATTTTTGAACAATTTCATTTCCTTTTTCCAAGGATGCCTGGTGTATTTAGTAGCTCATACATATTGGTTGTCTCTGTGTATATCTGCAGGAAAATAGTAGCTTTCATGAGAAAGTACCAAGATGGAATTATTACTTGGGTATATTAAGTCACGCCCAAATCCTGATGACTACTGGCTTGTCTCCTGATGACTACTGGCTTGTCTCCAGTAGGAATGTATAGTTTTTTCAAGGACATTCCAATCATTTCTTCTGTGCACCCTTCCTCCATATGGGTTACGTTCTCATTCTATTTCCCTTAACCTTGCCAACAAACATTATTTTTTTTTAGTCCATCATCTTTTTGCATCATCTGCCAAAAGTACATAGTTTGTTGCTTGTTGACCATTCCTTCAAGGAAGCACTGGTCTTTATCTGACTCAGGACTGATTTCTCTTATATAACTCCAGCACATTGTTAATTTCCACCTATTTATCACCTCAAGGAAGCAAAGCTATCCATCACATTTATTTTTTCTCCATCAACTTTGATTTCACTAAGCATTATTTTTAGGCAACAAAGTGGTAGTCCACATCTCAAATTATTAGTGTGTTCACCTCATATTTTGATTCTAGTTATCTCTGACAATCTTATCATTCCTTATTATATTATAGTCACTAGGAAGGTTAGGTTTCACCAAATATAGAGAACTCCCTTTCCTATCCTGAACCATTCTATTTCTCGAAGCTCAGTTCTTATAATAGCTTCTTACTCTTTGTATTGGTTCCCCACAGATTTTCTGGCACATGCATTAGCCTTAATACATTCCATATTCTGGCATGATCTAAACAATCAAAGGACTTGCTTTCATCAAAAAGTAAAGAGTAACTTCTGGGGAAGAAATATAGGGAAGAAATGGCAAACTGAAGACAGCTCTGTGAAAAGTGAGCCAAGAACTATGGTCGAGTGAAGAACCAGAAAGTAGACCAGGCATTTATAATTCCTTTTTGGACAAGGTCAAGGAAAGGACATGATATTGCCCACAAGTACTCTAAATAATTGCTTTTTGTGAGAAGATCAAAAGATACTGGTCTCTGGTGGGCTTACAGCTCTGGGAGATGGGAGAATACCCATATTTTTCCTCAGGGCTACCTTCAAAAGAACACTGTGTTTTCATCCTTTTCTATAAATTTTCTGAAATGTTATTAACTACATTTCAGCTGTTAGGAACTTGTGGATTGACATGTCTGAAAAAAACAGATGTGTTTCTTTCAATCCTTAGTGAAAGAGTTCTGAAGAAAAGTTGCATTCCATAGCACCTTTCCCCTATAATTTTGAAATTATTAATATTCCCCTATAATTTGGCCCGACCTGGTGACACTTTTGCTTCTGCTATTCTCTAATAAGCATTCCTTTTCACTGCAGAATTGTGATCCTGCTTTCTCTACAGTAACTAATTAAGCTAATTGCATCTCTGCCTCTTGTAGAAACTTCTTTAGACACATCAGCTCCTCTTGAGTTCTCTATGTACATCAAAATGTCTTCTTTTCCCTCTTGTAGAATTGATGCTTCTCCCTATTGCTCCTTTTTCTGCAAAAAGAGTCTTTCTGTGCAATGAGAGCAGAGTAGTTCATACTAGCAGTGGACCTAGAGATGAAGTGAGGCTATTATGAACTCCCCACTTCTGTTGACTGAAAATACCTCATTTGATTAAATCTTATTTTTGAATGGGCAACTCAGCACGTGTGTAATGAAAATACATTTAAAGTACCCGATGTACATATACTACTACTACAACAATTACAAAAGTCGCAGTAAAACAGGATAATGAATAACATAATGCTGGAAATCAATTACTGATACACTTATTAGTGAAAGCACTAAGACAGTACATAAAATTTGATTAAACTGAAAACAATATAACAATTATGCCCAAAATTCAGGGGGAGGGAAGGAGGAAGCACATTGTTACACAGCTGGATTTGAAGATACAAGGCAGATGAATAACAACAGGAAATGTATTTTAAAGAGCTCTATAGATCTGTTGGGGTTCAGTGCCATTATTAAATAATTGTTAAATATTGGGTGTAATTCAATAACATTAATGGGAGAGGACAAAAGGCAGAAGGTAAGGTAAAGTGTGAGAACTGACTCAGGGATTTCAGGGACACTTCCATGTCATTTTTCTTGGATGCAAAATGGAAGTGTTTTGCATCTGTTTTCTTTCAATGTGGAAGAAGAAATAATAATATTTGCAAACATGCTGTCCACCTTTCCGGAGTCCTATCAAATATCACCTCATCATCATTTTATTACTTTTTACTTAGTTATACTCTTTGTTAGGTCTGGATAAAAGGAATCCTTCCTTTTGCTGGAGACTCCAGAATATTTTGAAAATTGGTCCAATTTTGAGTTAAGGTTCAATACTGCTTTACCTCCTTTTTTTTTTAAAAAAAAAGATGGGTAACCCATATTGTACGTTGTAAATCTTTATACCAGTCTTACTAGAAAGACTATTTCCAATTATCATACCTCGAAAAGGATAATGCAGAAATGGGCAATCAAAATGATTGAAGTGCTGAGCAATTACTTGATGAAAAAAGATTAAGAAGAAATATGATTCTCGAGAAAAGCAGAGGAGTGTGAGGGGTTTCCTTATTCTCTAAAAGTTGTAGAACTAGATATACAACTAGTAATTGTAAATGAGTGAGACTTCAGTGCAATAAAAGATTAAAAACAGCTTATTCAAATTTCACAAAATGTATACTAAGACTAAGGAATAAGGTGTAGAATGCAGTTGAGTGAGAACTTATGACCAGATAATGCTGCTATTTAGAGAGCTGCACTGATTCCTGTAGGCTTCCAAGGCAATTCAAAGTGGTGGCCAGATTCTTTGTGAGACCACCTGCTCCAATTATCTCTCTTCATCCCATGAGATGGGCATGCTTTGGGTTCCTTCTCTGAAACAATGATTTATCTGTTCTAGTGCCTAGCTTATGGACCTGATTTGGATGGTGCTGACCCTGCTGGCCTTCCATAAGCCCCTGAAAATTTGTTTGTCCCCTGGGCATTGAGACAGATCATTGTATGAGCCCATCCAAAATGAAAGACCTTGAATGGAATTTGAAGCGGTTGACCCCAGTCTGTTATTCAGTCTATTTTGGGAATTTGTTTTGTTTTGTTTTTAGTTCCTTTGGGGTTTTTTTTTTTTATTATTATAAGTTACCCAGAAGGATTTTTGCAAGTTTTATGGCCAGATAAACTAAACAATCAAAGTGAGGAACTCCAATTTTAATTATTTTATTTCAATTATTTCAAGTAATTAATAAAGCCAAGCTATCTGTGGTTCCAGAGTGGTACTACATTATTCTGTTCATCTAAGAGGATGCCATTAAATTCATGTCGAATTTTGAGCTCTTTTTGCAAAAAAAAATAAAAAAATGAATGCTTCATTAGGTCTGCTCCAACAGGGTTTTAAAGCAAAGCAGGAAATAGAAAATGCTACAAATATAATAAGTAATTTTTACATTCTCCTCTACATCTGGGTCATTTAAGGAATTGTTATTTTTTTGTCCTACAGTAAAAGAGATCCAATTTGGCTCAGGGGCTGGACCAGAAACTAGGAGACTCTTGGTTTTCTCACAGAAATGAGCTGGGTGACCTCAGACTTTTAATCCCACCTACCTGACCGGATTGTTGTAGGAAAAATAAGAAGAGTGGTTATGATGTCTGCCACTTTGAGTTGTACAAAACAAAGTTGGGATATAAATCTAATGAACAAATCAATCTTGTGCAAATACAAACTCAATGTAAACCGCTCCAAACCCGATTGCAGAAAATATGACTTCAGCAACAGAATGGTCAGTGCCTGGAACTCACTACCTGACTCTGTTGTTACATCCTCAAACCCCAAAACTTTAACCTTAAACTGTTTACCATGGACCTCACTCCATTCCTAAGAGGTCTTTAGGGGGTGTGCATAAGCGCACCAGTGTGCTTACTGTCCCTGTCCTACTGTTCCTATTTATCCATTTATTTGTACTCATTTATTATGTATGTACTTATACCTGTTTATACTTATATGTTTACATGTTATGTTCATACTTATACTTGTTTTCTCATACTGTACATGCTTGACAAACAAATAAAATAAATGAAACAAAAATAAATAGATAAATAAATAAATTTCTTCTTTGGTGAGAAAAGCACCCATTCTTTGTCCATGTGCCAAGCAGTTTGTGAAGGCTATTTTAATCCACCAGAATTCAATTGCCACAGAAATCATTCTGTAGACCAGTCTTCTTCAGTATGTTGATTTCTAGATGTGTTTGGGGAAATGCTGGTGCTGTAATCCCAACATATCCAGAGAGTGTGAGGTTGGTGTAAAAGATGGAAATGTTATTTATAGGGTCTGCATGCCAACCAGCAGAAACAGCTAAGAAAATTGTTTCCTTTAAAATGTACTGTTCTGTTTCCTTTCTAGGAAATGACTTGTAACTCTTAATGAGATTCTAAGGAGACCCTTCCCCTTAGCGGAACCCTAAAGGCATAATATTTGCCTTAAAATGCAACTGTGCAGTGCTGTTTATGTAACACTAAAGCGGATCTCCATGTCTTGTAAAAGAAAGGGATATGAAGTGGAATTGATTTGCTCTAGTCATATACTTCCATGCTGCAGATAAACAGAGATAGGATTGTTCAAACAAGGCTGGTTCAGTATTGATTCAGTTCCTTCCAGGCACAGCACAGAGCTCTTTAGTTAACTTAAATTAGACAAGAGAAAAAGAATATTGAATGGAAGCTACTCAGTCTGTTCTTTTCCAAGCTCCAAAAAACCTCAAAGTCACATTTTCCTTGCTCTTCTTAACTGAATAAGGAAATTTAAAACCCATTGGGATTTTTTTATCTAGTTTTCTGTTACTTTTGTGCCAAATCAGTGTCCACTTATTGCTCAATTTTATATAATAGGGCCATATATTAAGATAAAAGAAAAAAAATCACTGTGACTATAAAATGCTTCATGCAAAAGTATTTTCAAGCCAAATTATTTTAACAATGGAAGACCTAAGAAAACCAGACTAGGGACAGATCATTTTGGAGAAAATCAATCTATGTGCTTACCTGGAATTGACTATAATTTGATGGCACATAAACAATTAAAAGTTATTTTAATGTTAACGTAGAATCACTATAAAAATCCCAGATTTGTATTTCTGATAGAATGTTTCTCCTAAGGTTAATTTGAAATACCATTTTCCACGCTGCTGGTTTATATTCAATTTGTTATCAACATCTTTTAAACAAGAATTGTTAGTTAGCAAGCCACATTTTATGACTTGCATATTTGATTTCACAAGTTTCCTAAGTTTAAAACTTTCTATTCATATTTTATTAAATTTAATTCTGTTATTTTCACACTTCATTTCTAACCAGTGAAAATTGTTCTGAATTTTATTGTCACCTTTTAATGTATCTGTTCATTATATCCAATTTGCTGATTTATTAAGCATGCTCTTCATTTCTTCATCCAAATCCAATTAATGAAACTGTTCAAGAGTACAGATTCCAAAACTGAATTTAAGATTACTCCCCTCCTTTCGTGAGAAGTAACTTATTATCTTCTCCTTTAATTAAAAATAACTGATGAACATTCATAACATATGAATGTAGGACCAGCTATGTACTACTGAATTATCATATCATTCATACTTACTGACCTCATTAATCAGAATGTACCTAGCCAAATATTTCAGAATTTAAATTGATCTGTAATGACCAACTTGGCAATTTATATAAGACTCAATCTTCTCTCATTATTGCTATTTTTAAAAAAATATATATTTAAAAATATTTTTATATTACACTGAATTGGGATAATGATGACCTGGATGACTGAGAATCTCCATAGATATCCATCACTGAAGGCTTTCAAAAATAGATTGGACATCCATTTGTCCAGAATGATATAGGGTCTCCTGCTTGAACAGGGGGGTGGACTAGAAGACCTCCAAGGTCCCTTCCAAGTCTGTTATTCTGTTATTTTTTTTAAAAAATGATCCTTTTCAAATAAGCAGTACATTTCTTGAAATTATTTATCCCAGGTAGTTTGCCATCTCAGTTTGTTTTATATTTTTGCTATTCTTGCTGTTGTTAGATTTTGAATTATTGAATCATAGGCCATAGTTCCCTGTATTACAGGATATAATTAGCATTTTAATCTGTTTCAGGGAAAATAGTGTTTTCTAATGAACAACATTCCAGTGCATAGAGCAATACACGAGTTGTACTCTTGTGTTTGCATATTGGGAGAGACAGACAGATATTTGCAAAGAAAGGGAAAGACATGCCAAAGACACAGAAGGTATCATTACCTCCTTTTTAAAATATTTTCCTGAATGAAGATATCTTGAAATAAATACAAATGAAATATTCCATTTTTAATTGCTATATTTAATTTAAAACTTCAGTAATTGTGAATAAAATAGGAATTATTTTTCATTTAGCACCTATGGGTAAGCACCTGGGATAGCATTGATGTTGCTTTATAGCATTGACAAAACCTTTTGATATAGCAGAATAGCAATTATGTGCCAAGATAATGACATGATGATGCTCCTGAATATATAAACATTGATATCTCAACAAGGCAAATGGCTGGTGGATGACAAATCCTATGTAAAATATTTGATTAGGAAACTTGAGTCAAGCAACAAGAGGTCTTAACAACAAAGGCTGAAGGCACGCACAAATATATAATTCTAAAGTGCCAAGCAACAGAAAAGCAAAGATAATCATTATGCAGCCACCTTGGTTCACCATTTTGTAAACAGTCTTGGATTTCCCTCGAATGGGCCATACCTGAGGGCAGGCTTCCTGGAAAGGAAATGTCTGCCCTTCACATCTGGGACTGATTTCTCTGGAGACACTCAGGGCTGCTACTGCGCTCTTAAAGAGAATGCACCTGTGAAAACCTCGAGGTTAGACAAGTAGGCCCTGATGTGATAAATGGGATGCGGATATCCACACTTGTAAAAGAGATAATGTATTTTAAGGTATCTACGTCAATCATATTAATTATGTCAAACAGTGCTATCATCAGCTGTTCCAGAGAGGTTTCTTAAGATTCCCCAAAGAAGGTGTTTTCTTCTTTTAATATTTTCATTAACTCAATGTTTACATCTTCCTGCTCACTGAATGACTCCCGGTAGCTTACAGATTGCTAAAAAAACAGCAGATCAAGACTAATACAGGATTTAAATGGAAGCAAGGTGGAAAATGAATCCTATTTCAGTTTAGCCATTCCATGAATCTGATGAAGTAAGCTGTAAGCTCACAAAAGCTGATGCTTTTTAACAAAACTGTTTAGCAGGAAAAGGAGGCATCCAATTCTTCCTCACTTTTTGTCTACATAGACCAGGGATGTCAAACTCAAGGCCCAGGGGCCAGATCCGGCATGCAGGATGCTTAGATCTGGTCTGTGGGGCCACCCTGGAAACAATGAAGGACTGACCTGTGGTGCCTCTGCTAGTGAGGGGGGGGGCATGTACAGCCCCCCCAAGCTCTGTTTTCCCTGGCAGAGGGTTGCAGGAGGCCGTCGCAGCTGAAAACAGAGCTCGGGAGTTTGTTTTCACTAGCAGAGTGCTCAGGCCACCACAGGTGCCCCCGACATGAGTGATGTTGAACTGGCCAACCCCAGCCTGGCCATGCCCAACTCGCCACCTCAAGGTCAAACATAACCCTGATGCGGCCCTCAATGAGTTTGACATCCATGCCATAGACTAAGGTGACTACTTCAAAAACATATTGGACAAGGAGGGAGGAGCTGGCATTGCAATGATACTGCATGCAATCTTGGAGGTCTGAGATTGCAGCTGATATCTTTGCCCCTGGACGGTCCAAACGGACCTAAA
>BHFT01050708.1:0-10353 GCA_004320025.1 Laticauda laticaudata
GTCCGTTCCTTTCCATGTTATCCGCTCTGGTTATGCAAATTTTCGCCCCTTTTGAGAGCGGATAACAACGGATGGATCATTTTTCTCATCCGTTGTGTCCTTTTTACTAACGTTTTGCATCCGTTGGGCAGTGTGACAGGTCCTTAAAATAAACTTTATTTAAAGCAAAGATAAAAGAGAAGGCTTCCCCCCCTCCTAAAGCAAAGGTGGCTTTCTGACAGCATTAAGATCCAGCCATATAAATATTTGGGGGTGGGGAGCAGCAGAGAAGAGGTGCTGTTGGAGACCGAACTTTTGACATCAAGATTTCCATTCTTACCAACTCAAACAAACACATATTTTTGATTGCTAGTATTTTTATTTATTTGATTTATATTGCCGCCTATTCGCCCATGGTGACTCAAGGCGGCATATACAATGTAAAATTATATTTAAAACAAAAAATAAAAATAAAAACAATAAGAACTAACAAAAAGAATCAAATTAGTCAAATACAATAGAACAAAATTTGGGAAAACAAAAAAAACCCTAATTAGTAACAAATTTAATTCCAGCAAGTGGCAAATGAAAAAAGTGGTAATTCTCCCTCTCCCTTTCTCTTTCCCTTTCTCTCTCTCTCTCTCTCTCTGACAGCGTCTTCACTGTTCAGAACTCCATTGTGATTTACTGGATTTGGAATGGTTTTTCCTCTCTGTATGCAAGTTTGGTGCCTACCTTTATACCTACACTTCGTCCTTTCATGTTAATCAGAATGAACAAATTGAAATAATCCTTACTGGGATCTAAACAAATTGAAATAATCCCTACTGGGATGTTTAAAGATGCTGCCCTGTTCTATAACTATTAGAGCACAAGAATCAGACTGCATCTGGGAGAATTGGTAACAAAGCTAGTTTACAACATTTTAGTGCTGACTCCCTACAACTGATTAGGAGGATTAATCAACTGTACTCAAAGATAGTAGCAATTAGGTACTTTTTTCTCATTCAGGAAACAAATGAGCTACTCCATCCCTGCATGTCTAAGAATGCACTTGTTTCCATTTTAAATGAAGATCAAAGCTCCTTAACATCTGCTGTATCCTCTGCAAGGATATTTAAAACCTTTGCTGTGGCAGAGAAACTCAACCAATTGATTCATTTACCTCATAGCTTCAGTTTCACAAAACCAACAGCTGTCCCTGTTAGGAAAAAAGGTATAATAGTTCACTAACAAAAGTTGATGCAACTGCATAAATTGATTCTGCTGCAACCTATACTGTTGATCAACCTATTCCATCATCTACTGTATGGAAGAGATGGGGAAACTCCTCTTTATTCATTGATTTGACAGCCTAAGAGCCAGTAAAAAAAAAAAAAAGTAATTGTAACTCAGGTCTCTCTGCTCCATTCAACACTTGCTTGCCCTACAAGCAAAAGCCACCTTCTACTGTGTCCCACTTAAATGTCAATAGCACCCTGATTTGGCATGAACCCAAACTTATTCAGACTTTTCATAGATTTAGAATTCTTTATTAACCAAGTGTGATTGAACACACAATCTCCGTGCAAAAGCTCTTAGTCGTATATAGATATATATATATGCAACAAGTGATAAATCATAATCATAATAAAATAAAATCATCATAATTTACAAGATACAACACTCAGTGATAGTCATAGGATATTAAATAAGCAATGAACATAAGTCATAATTATACAAAAATAAAAGCAATCAACATAAAACATAAGGTACCAACAATCAGTTAAAGGGCCTGTCACATAGGCCGACGGATGCAAAACGTATGTAAAAAGGACACAGCGGACGAGAAAATTTTCCATCCGTTGTTATCCGCTCTCAAAAGTGCCCAAATTTTGCACAAGCAGAGGCGGACAACAACGGAAAAGGAACAGACGGGGGGAGGATGTAGCAAGGATGGAAAGGGATGCTCCACAGAAGCCTAGTGGATGGAAGCGGATGGAAGTGGATGACACATCCGCAGGCTTCCGGGGGAGGACAGCGAAGCAGACACGCAATGGAAGGAATGGATGCAGAGGGATGCCTAAGCGGATGAAGCAGATGCATCATGGAAGCCTAGTGGATGCCTAGCGGATGCAAAAGCGTTTCACTGCGCATGCAGGGAGTATGCATTGTGTCAGCCCCGTGGATATAAAGGGATGCAGCTCGCAAGCAGGTCACCATATTCAGAGGAAAGACCTGCTGCCAGACACAACTCCAGCCAGCCAGCCAGCCAGCCAGCCAGCCAGCCAACAACCATGGGGAAGAAGAGAGCCTCTGCCATCTGCTGCCACCCTGGCAAGAAGGACAGAACCACCATCCGACCCCCTGGCCCTGACTCTGCTTCTGCTGGGGGTTTCTGCTGCTCCGGCTGACTCTTCTGGTCCTGGGAGCTTCTGCTGGCGCTGCTCCTGGTGCTGGGGCTTATGCTGGTGCTTACTCTGCTGGCCACTGCTCTGGGCTGGGTGCTTCTGCTGGTGCTTACTCTGCTGGGGGTCTCCTGGTCCTGCTGGTGCTGCTGGTGCTGCTGGTGCTCCTGGTCCTGCTGGTGCTGCTGGTGCTCCTGGTCCTGCTGGTGCTGCTGGTGCTTACTCTGCTGCTGGTGCTGCTGGTGCTTACTCTGCTGCTGCTGATTCTGGTGCTGCTGGTGCTGCTACTGTTGTTGCTGCTGCTGCTGATAGTGGTGTGGTGGAGCAGCCCCTACAACTCGAAGCCCCTCTGATGAGAGCTCAGATGGCCCTGCCAGAGGGAGGAAGAGGCATACCGTGAGAACGAGAATGGAAGAGGAGGCAATACCCATCGAAGAGGAACATGAGGATGAGGTGCTGGAATAGGTGAGGGAGAAATGATTATTTTGGTGGAAGGGACACAGGCTCTATCGAGACACCAAAGGAAGCAGGCTACTTGAGAGAGAAGGCAGAGAGCCTGGGCTACACGTCGGAGGTGCTCCTCGGCTGGTGGAAGCACATGCACACCTGGTACGGGAAGCTGGCACCTCAAAGAAATCTGGCAGGCCCATGGCCAAGCTGACAGACCGAGAGACCTATGTGATGGCCATAGTGCAGCTTCTTGGAGGGTGAGATCCGCCACGAGGAGCAGCCCCTCTGACAACCCTTCTCTCTCAGGCAGCCCGCAGAGAGCCAGTCCTCTTCTGGCCAAGAGTCCAGCTCCTGTGTCCAGGCAGGTATCTGTGGAGCGTGCCACGACGGAGACCCCCCGACAGCTGCACTCCCCGTGGCAGAGCGCGTGGAGGACCCCCTGACGCAGTGGGAGCAAGGGAGGGCACTTCCACCAGAGACGCAACCCACATCCACCCGCAGCTCCACCTCCACGAAAGCAGGCAGAGAGGCAGACCGGAGGGGCAGAGCACACTGTCCTGCTGGAGATCAGGGACACCATCAGAAAGCAGCATAGATCTCTCTCAGCTGGTACACACTGACATACCATCCTCCAACCGCAAGCCCTTCCTCACCTACGTCAACCAGACCCTCATGGACATGTCCGAATCACAGTACCAGGTGATAAAGGAGAGGATCATTGGTCTTCTACACAAACCCTCCAGGCCCAAGCTGAACCTGCTCTGACCCAGTCCAGGTCTGCTCCTCCACCCCAGGTGATGTCACAGCCCTTCCAAGGCTTTCCACAGGCCCTCACCTACCAAGGCTACGGCTACCAGGAGTTCCAGCAGCACAGGCAGCCCTTCCCAGTCCAGCCAAAGGTTCATCGAACCCACCGGTGCCACCGATGCCACTGATGCCACCAATGCCACCGATGCCACAGATGCCACCCACGCCACAAATGCCACCGACGCCTCACCTCGCTCACCTGCAGACCAGACAGCCCCACTAAACTCTCCTTCCTCCACCCCACAGCCAAGCCGGCCTCAGAACATCTGTCATCATATTGGGGCTGACACCCCATGTCATGGAGGAAGAGGCTCTCAACATCACAGGACTGAACCAGCTCTCTGAGAGCTTCCTCCACACACCATCCCCTGTTGTCCTCTCGGGGCCAGGAAACCCCAGTGCACCTCAGACCAGCACTCCAGCAGCAGCCACCTCCACAGCACCTGGACCCTTCATCCCTGAGACCATGGGTATGCCTCAGAGTGACTGAGAAGAGTGCCAGAGACTGGGGTTGCTACCTGTTGACTTTATCTTTGCTTGGACACTTATTGGGTCATTTTCTTTTACAGTTTGTTATTAATAAAGATTATCTTTGCTTCCCACACTTGCTTCATTTATTTTAATTAAATAAAGTCTTGGTGGTATAACTTTTAGAAATGGTTTAAGCCTTTGCATGCTTGTGGGATGGGCAGGGATACCTTTGGGATGGGTAATTAGCTGTGGGAATGGGTTAGGATACCTGTTGATGGGTAATAAGCTGTGGGATGGGTTAGGATACCTGTGGGATGGGTAATAGCTGTGGGATGGGTTAGGATAGCAGTGGGATGGGCAGGGATACCTTTGGGATGGGTAATAGCTGTGGATGGGTTAGGATACCTGTTGGATGGGTAATAGCTGTGGGATGGGTTAGGATACCTGTGGGATGGGTAATAGCTGTGGGATTGGTTAGGAAGCAGTGGGATAGATAAGCCTCCAGTGCAAGCATAGTGGGACTGTATGGTCCCACCCTTACCAGCTGCCACAGATATGGCCCTTTATTATTTCAAAACAACAATGTAATCATTGATAGACACATTTCAAACATAAACACAACTCTTTATTAAATCCCTGTTCCATTGTAGGGCCACTCAACATACATGGCACAATCTCATCAGTTGTGATGAGACAGGCTGAAGGAAGCATCCATTAAGCATCTACCATCCTGTCTTGCCACTCCACTGCTCCAGCTGGGGAGTTGCACCAGTGTTCAGGAGGTTGCGCTGCTTCTTCCCTTCACGTGAGGCTCTGTGGGGCCTTGCACATCCACAGTATCTATCAGGTTTCGCCCTTGCCTCCATATTCCCCCAGGCTCCATGTCCACATTGCTTTGTTGACGGTCCACAAAAGTCTGTTCTGCAAGAGTGGGTAGCGGGTGCGCATGAGATTGTGCAGGATGCAGCAAGCTTCCATGATGTTCTACACAGTTCTGGGGCGATGCTGCATGGTGGTGAGAAGTACCTGGAACCTGTTGGCCAGGATGCCAAAGGCATTCTAAACCACCCGCCTTGCCCTGGGACAGCCTGTAGTTGAAAAGATCCTCTCTTCACGGGTGAAGCTCTGGAAGTGTAGGGCTTCATGAGGTAGGTTCTGAGGGAGAAGGCGTCATCCCTATGATGAAGTAGGGCACATCTTGTGTGTCGTTGGGCGGGGGTCTGGATCGGGAAGCCCATGATGAGGTTGCGTTCCAGCCCCTCCTTGGGTGACTGGCATTGTATACCTGGGCATCTGAAGATGACCCGTTGCCTGAAGCATCGATGTACATAAACTTGTAGTCAGCATCGACCATGGCAAAGAGGATAAATGCTGAAGAAGCCCTTGTAGTTGTGATAAGTGGACCCTGAGTTGGGCTGGTGCTTTGCAGGCCATGTGCTTCCCATCTATGGCTTCCAAATGGTGTGGGGGAAGTTCCACTTCTGATACCACTGCTGTGCAACTTTCTCCAGCCTTCTTCAGTGGAGGAGCATTGGGGAGGAGCTCCTCCCATGTATTCTTCGATGATGGCCTGCACCATTATCTTGACCACAATGCTGATGGTTTGTGTGGCACCCTCCAGCCATACTGCATGCTTTGACGTGGTCCCTGAGGCCAGGTGGCGCAGATTCAGTGCCACCTTGAGCCCAGGGTCCAGGCTGGGCCCGGAAATTGGTGCTCCTGCTTGTCAACCTGGGTCTCAGCCACTCCACAACTTCGTCAAACATGGCTGGCAGCATCCTCATGAAGTTCTGGAATGCATGAGGGTCTTCGTTCCTCAGCTCCACCATCAGCTTGGTTATACAGTACCGTACTCTGCTCTTCTGCGATCCATCTTCGGACCCAGACACTTCTTGGACGCCTCCTTTTTTTAACGAAGAACAGGTGAAAGAGTCTGTAGTATGGGTTCGCACTGTTGTAGAACGATGGTGGCTCCCAAAAGGAGTGTGGTGACGATCCATGGTGGAGAATGACTGGATGCTGTGGAAGAGCAAGAGCAAGAGCAAGGCTGAAGAGGTCTGCACAGCTGGGCTGCTGGACTGAAAGTGAGATCCAGGTGAGTTCCTCCCCTTTTATAGGAACTATAAGTTTTCCGCTTGGTGTCCTTTTGCATCCTCTAGGCATCCTGCAGACATCCTAAATATCCGAGATACATCCCCTATGCAAACGTTTTTTCCTTTTTTAATGCTTTGTATGTGAGCTGCATCTGCTTTCATCCTTTCTCTGTCCATGCTACTAACGCTCCGTGTCCAATTCCGTGTCCATTTTGCTTCTGCCGCTGTGTCCGTTTTCTGGCTGGAGCAGATTTGAGTTGCGCGGATGCGCAGCGGATGCCTAGCGGATATAGCGGATGGGTTACGGATGATGACGGACCGTCTAAGGATGTTCCCCGTATGTGTAGCAGATTGCAGAATGGACGCGTTGGATAACATTTTCCACTCAAAAAGTTTTGTGCAGCTCAAAACTTTTTGAGCGGATGAAATGTCAATAGACGGATGCTGGACGGATAGAGAGGATGAAAAATGGACATAGTGAGTACAGAACGGATACATCACGTTAACCAACGGATGGCAAGTGTTTCTCTCCGTTTTACATCCTCTTTCTATCCGTTGGTGCTGTGTGACAGGGGCTTAAGTCACAAGAAGCTAACGAAATAGGTTAGATGAGAATGATAATAGTAATACAACCATACTTGGTGATTTGCCATCCCAGGGCATAAGACAGTGTTGTGGGAATTAGTTTTTTAGCTGAGTGATGGCATGGGGAAAAACTGTCCTTGCATCCATTGTTTTGGCATGCAATGCCATATAGCATAATCTTGAGCATCATCTAACCCCATTTTGTTATATCCAACCTAGCTAGTCCAGTTTTTCCATCTCTGCCAACACGGACTGATTTTCCTTTAACCAGTCTTGGTTTGACAGTGAATGTCATCCAGTGAATGCCATACAGCTAAGCAACAACTAACTACTCACTCTAAGAAATATAAAAATAATCCCCTTTTAAACATAGTTTAAGATTTATTCAGTTATTCAATACAGTTATTTCAGTTAAAAAGAGGCAAGTTTTGAAAAAATAATGGAGCCAAGTAATTTCTTGCTCCAAGAATTCTATTTTAGAAGCTCATAACACTCCAACCAGTTCATCCAATCCTTGAACCCCATCCCTATGGAAAGGCCACTAAGTTATTTGTGCTTATCTACAAACTTCCAGAACATTCTTGGGAAGAAGATGTGATATAATATGCATAGATGCTGCACCAAGGAAATCAAAAAGAGATATGAGCCAAGGATACTTTCTACCTCCTGTTTATTTATTTGTTTATATCCCACCTTCATTATATGTATAAAAGCCCTGGTGGCATAGTGGTTAGAATGCAATATTTCAAGTTAATTCTCCCCACAGTCTTGAGTTCAATCCTGATGGGCTCAAAGTTGACTCAGCCTTCTATCCTTCTGAGGTCAGTAGAGCGAGAATCCATTGGGGGGGGGGAATATATTGACATTGTAAAATGTTCAGAAAGTGCTGTAAAACAATATGGGGAGGTATATAAATCTAAGTTCTATTGCTATAGCTATTGCTATAATGGTAGCAGCAAACATATGTAACATCCTATTTTCATCAGCAACTCTATGAGGTAAATTGAACTGAAAATGACTAGCCCAAAGTCACCCAGTTGGCTTTCATGCCAAAGAAGGATTGGAACTATTGATCTCCCTGTTTCCAATCTGGTGCCTTAACTACTAGATCAAACTATGCACAACAAAGTTCATAAACCACTGATTCTACGCATTTATTTCACCTATCCAGATCCCTTATTTGCATAACAAAACCTAAAATTAGCAGGGATTTCTCTTTGATTAGATTCAATGACCTTCCAACAGCAGTCATTGAAGGGAGCTACTAGAACCTCTTTTGAACAGAGATTGTACCAATCTGGTAGAGCAGCAATTGAAATACCAGAACATATTATATTGTAATCTATGCTGATGCTAACCATTCATCACCAAACATCCTGGTCACACTGATTCCTTCTATCTCCAATTGTTACTATCAGATCAATCTGATTCTACTTCAGTAACTAACCACAATACCATTCCATAGTTTGCATAATATGCCATAACTTTTCTTCTAATATCTCTTAGACATTCTCCATTTTAATAGAACAGACAATTCTATTACTCTAAATTGACTTAATTTGCTTATTCAAATTGCCTAATGGCTTACTACAGTGGCTCTTAACCTGTAGTCTGCAAGTTAGAGTTCAGGTTAGTCATAGTGGATCCCTGAGGATCCACTATGTCATCACATGGGCTCCATGAAGGCTTAAAAATTTTTTATTATTTCAATCTTGAGTTAGGTCTTGGTGGTCTGTGGCCATGGTCCGTGACTAAAGTATTTAAAAAGGGTACATGGTGAAGGAAAGTTTGAAAACCACTGCCTTATTATATTAGTTTTATGCACAAAATTATTAAACATATAATGTTAGTTGTATTGCTATATGTTGTTATACTTTGTTTTCTTCTAATCAGTTTCTGTTCTTTAATATTGTAGGGTAACAGAGTCAAAAAACACTGAACTCTGTTGATATTTGGTGGTTAAGTGTGACTGCCTTTCAAAGCAGTTTTGCTGGTCAGTAACTGAAATACAATAACTTACAGCTTATAAACAGCATTTTCGTGTTTGAAACATGAAGATTAATGATTAAAAAAAACAAAACACTGGACACATCTTCCTCAAAACAAAGAACTCATTCCAAACAGTCACTTTAACATGTTATTTCTCCCAACTGTGAGGAAAACTTTGCTCCAACAGCCATTTTCTAATTTATCTCAGTGATAAGGCCTGTGATTGGAGGATTTCATCCTGGACACAAAAATATTCACCAATCCCCATTTCTAAGGGGGGATGCAGCAGGGCTGAGGAAGGAGTCAAGTTTTGAAAGAAAGTAATCAATCTCATGTTTGGAGAAGATGGAAAATCTATTCTATTTTCACACTGAATGAGAAAAGTACAAGAACCCACAGCCATGGGCTGGCCATGAGGCAGAGGCAACATCATGAGGATATGTTCTTAAAGCCCATGTCACACCGCCCAACGGATGCAAAAAGGACACAGCGGACAAGCAAAATGTTCCATCCGTTGTTATCCGGGCTCTCAAAAGGGGCAAAAAATTGCATAACCGAGCAAGATAAAAGGGGACGCGGGGAGGGAGCAGGCGGATGCAGATGCGGAGACGCGAAGGACCAGCGCGATTGGAAGCGGATTGGGATATTGGGATAGCACATTCCGCAGCTTCCGGGCTCAGAAAGCGGAGCTGGACGGATACAGGATGCACAGCGGACGCGAGCGGATAAGAGGATGCACGGGCGGAAGTCCTACAGATGCACATGAAGCCTAAACGGGTGCCTGGCGTTAATTGCAAATGCGGGGGATGTATTGCGTAACCCACGCGGGATATAAAGGAAGCAGCTCCGCACGTGGCCACATTTCCAAGGAAGACTGTGCTGGACACTTCGAGTTCCTTTGCCTGCCTGCCTGCATGCCTGCCTGCCAGCCTTGGCTGCCAGCCTGCCTTCCAGCCAGCCTTGCTGCCTGCTCGCCTGGCCCTGCCTGCCTTCCTGACAGGCTTCCTGGCCAGCCCTCCCTGCCAGCGCTTCCTGCAGCCTACCTTCCAGGGCTTCCTGCCAGCCCACCCTGCCAGCCTTTCTGCCAGCCTACTCGCCAGGCCTCCTGCCAGCTATGCCAGCTTCTGCCAGCCTACCTGGCAGGCTTCCTGCCATCGCTTGGTGCTGCTGCCAGCCTTCGTGCCTGCTTCCTGCAAGAGCCTTGGTGCCAGCCTTCCTGCCAGCCTTGGTGCCTGCAGTCTCCCTGCCAGCCAGCAAATCCACAACCATGATGGGAGTAAGCGAAAGCCTCAGCAAACCTGCCGCCATCCCTGGCAAGAGGGACAGGGCCAAACCTCCCATGCCCCTTGCCCCTGACTCTGTTCTGGGCGGGGCTTCTGCTGAAAGCTGCGCTGCCTGGCAGTGGTGCTTCTTTGCTGGTGCTGGGGCTACTCTGTTGGAAAGCTTGTCTGGGTCCTGACATGCTGTCCTGCTGGTCCTCCTCGTGCGGTCCGGACTGTTCGTACTGCTCGTGCTCCTGGATCTTGCTCATCTGCTCGTTCCTAGCTCGTGCTCCTGGAACTTGCTGGCGTGCTGGTTTGCTTACCTCTCTG
>BHFT01050713.1:0-20259 GCA_004320025.1 Laticauda laticaudata
GAAACGTCAATAAACGGATGCTGGACGGATAGAGAGGAAGCAAAATGGAGGCAGTGAGTACATCGCGTTAACCAACGATTGGCAAGCTTTTTTGTCCGTTTTACATCCTCTTTGCATCCGTTGGTGCAGTGTGACATGGGCTTAATGAAACATTCATCTGGGGTACATTTAAAATTTCATTTGTATAAAGGAGCTTTTAAAGACTGTACTGTATATTCAGGGAAGAACATCTTTGGGTTGCTGGTAAAATCTATTTATTAGAATTAGGAGATCTGGAGGGAAATAAATCACATTATCACTAGAAGACAGCAATAGGAAAATTATTTTTGATGGTAGTCCAAATTTCTGTGGCTAGATCTGATAGCCTAAAGGTTACACTCTATCCATTAGTTTCCTAACTGCTGTTTAAAAAATCTCATTTGCCACAATGCACTCTGATTTGGTAACACAAACACAAGGATGTTCCGTTACAAGACAAGCAAAAGCAGCCATCCAGGCAGCAAGACTATCAACAGTTTTGAAATAATCTTGATAATGGCTTGGGTCCTGTCACAAAATCTCTTCTTCCCACCCCCCTTTGCAGCCAACACTAAATCAATATTAATCAGTTCTTATAAGCATCCTGACAACCCAATTTTGTACCTCATGGAATAAAGCCTACCATTTTTGCAGAATATTATTTTTTTTTGTTATTCGGGTTGGATTTAATGCTCATCTACATTTGTACCTCCGAGAGAGGATAATTATGTGCCTTGGATCAATGGTTTGTTTATTATTGTTGTGCAATACTGTAAAATTGAAAGCCTATAAAACAACCACAGAAAAAACACTGTAGCATTTTGATCCCTCTCCAATGTTGATAATAGATGGTTCTTTCTGTAGTGGCTTCTGCTGTAGCAATATCAAAATATACAGAGAATTTGGATCCTCAACTTTCCTTCTTTCCCTCCCTCCCTCCCTCCCAGTGGTGGCTTCTACAGGTTTCACAACCAGTTTGATGAATGTGTGCTTTGCATGCGCACAGAACATTACAAAGCCACCATTTTACACCTTTACTTTCCACTGCAACACTGGTGAGTAGAACAGCTGAGGCATGGCAATCCGTTGTGCTGCACCTCAGCCGAGCTTCAAAACTGCAGAAATAAAGGACAAACTAAGGCAGGGGCAGGTGGGCAAGGCCAACTCAGGTGAACCTTAGCAACCCACCCCTGCTCCCTCCCTCCTTCCCATCAGCCTTCCCCCCTCCTTCCCATCAGCCATCCCCCACTTGCTGCCTACCAGATTGGTTAAACTACAAATGCCATCCTCCCCTTCCATAGCCCATTTGAAAGACATGTAGTTGTGCAAGGCTATTGCAAGTTCACAACGTATCAGTCACTGTTCATTCTATAAGAATAATTCCCAAAGAACCTGGAATATGCAGATAAAAAGGTGATTTGGCCAGTTTTTTCATTATTGATATTTAGGATAAATCCATCCTAAGCAAAAACAACAACAAATATTTTTTTCCTGTGAACAAAAGTACATTGTAAATAAATGACAATCATGTATACAAATTGAGTATAAGTTGCTTTGATAGGCTGAATTAAGGGATACTAGTGCAGCCAATTTAGTATGTGGTGGCTCAGTGGCTAAGACACTGAGCTTGTCGATCCAAAAGGTTGGCAGTTCGGCAATTTGAATCCCTAGCACCGCATAACAGAGTGAGGTCCCATTACTTGTCCCAGATTCTGTCAACCTAGAAGTTCGAAAGCATGTAAAAATGCAAGTAGAACAATAGGGACCACTTTGGTGGGAAGGTAACAGCATTCCATGCGCTTTCAGTGTTTCTCCTTCCTTTGCAGCTTGGATGCTATTGAAAACACTGACACAAATCCTGCTCTGTGTACCTTTATTAATGTAAATATAAGAGCATTATACTGTGATTGGTAAGAAATGTTCCTGCCAGTTTACAACCAAGTAGATATGTTTCTATTTATAGTCTCTGGCTTTAATGGTACATTTTGTTATAAGTTGTTGATGACATTTAGTTGCTCCCTTGTAGATTGGTCTGTGACTGTAATTAACTTTTATCAGTCTAAAACTCAAATGAACAAGTTAGTTTCCCTCAGACTCTGATTGCCTTGGTGGTGCCATAGTTGCTGTACTGCAGGCCACTTCTGCTAACTACTAACTAACTTTTGCTAACTAACTTTTTTTTGAACTAACTTTTTTACTAACTAACTTTTGCAACCTTCTGACCAGTAGAGTTAATGGGGAAGCCAGATTCACCTAACAATGGAGTTACTAGCTGAACAGTTACAGTTGTTAAATGAATCACTGTAACTGTTAAGCTCGTCACTCCATTATCAGGTGAATCTGGCTTCCCCATTAACTCTACTGGTCAGAAGGTTGCAAAAGGTGATCACATGACACCAGGACACTGCAACCTGGCAACTCGGGAAATATGAGCCAACTGCCAAGTGTCCAACTATTGATATGTGATCATGCACGTTCCAGGATTTTTTTTTATTATAATATCGTCTGCTTTTTGGATATCACTGATCTACAAATCTCAGGAACCCAAATCCTATGTCAGTAGAGGATAAGTTGGCAGCTAAAATTCAGCAATATTTGGCAAACCATGACTCCCTAAATCTTATTATCACCTACTATAAAATTCTTACTTAAGATTTGCAACTTTTCTATAGATGTTTGCTCATATACAAATCCATGGCTTGCATGAAAAGCTTGGTGTCTACATCTCTTATAATTAAATACCTTTCTCTGAGAGGCCACATGGTTCCTTGGCCCTAATATTCTATAACAATAAAGAACCATGTCTTGATGAATTGCTTTAATTAAATATTACTTCTTAATACTGAAAGAAGCATCCTGCTACTAGGTACAACATGAGAGATTCCTTATTGAAGTATTTGGACATTTAATTTATAGCATTTAATGGGGAGACACCCCATTAGTTTCCTTTTCTTTCATGCTAGGTTGAGGTTGAAAAGAACAGGTGCATCTTCAATTTCCTCTAATCATAGGAACTGTAAAAGTAACTTAAACATACACCTGAAATCTGGTTTTGTTTTGTTTTTTTTAGAGAGAGAGAAAAAAATTAGCAATAGCAATCCTTGCTTAGTAATTATCTGAACAGTAGGTGGTTGAAGAGTGTTCTTATGTTCCACCTGCAATTCAGTTTTTTAATTTGATTGCACTTTTGACATGAATTTCCTGTATGAAATCAATGTAGAACATTTCCTGTTTTCAAGATTACATTAAATAAAAGAAAAAAGGCTGCACTTACTTGCATTATTAATATGCTTTCAGGGGAAGGAAACCTACAACAAGGCAATTTGCAGTAATGAGTTTGTAGTGATACAACAATACTAAGAATTTGAATTTTATCTACATTTCTTTCCTTCTCTTTTTCTCTCAACTTAACTTGCCCTGTACCTTCTCCTTCTGATGAGAAAAGCAAGGACAGAGAGAAAACAAATTATGTCAGGCCACCTCTAAAGCTCCAACTTCTTATATTATCTTCCATTTACAAGATGGGTGATGTTGTCAGGACGAGTGGCAAGATATTTTTTTCTCCAATTTTTTCAGCTTTCTTGTTTAGCTATCATTTTTGATGGCAACTGTCTTCAGTGCAGACACCTGATACAGAAATTAACTACATACTAAGACAGTAATAATTCTCTTCCTTCCCCCAATGACAGAGTAAGATAGAACTGATATAAATCAAAGACATTTGCTGCTCTTGCAACTTCTGCAGAAGGGCCATGGCCAACTTTGAACAGCTAATTCACCACCTCCAACCTGCCATGGCCAACTCACTGTGGGACAACTCACTGCAGGACAAAAGTTACATTAATATCAAAGAAATGGTGGAATAGATTTATTAAAGAAAAGATGCAAAAGGAGGGACAAAATCAAATGTGAATGAAAAAAATAAAATAACTTCATTATTTTGAACAATTAAATTGAATTGTTAAATTATCCCATGATGAATTATCCCACAGTCAGTTGGCCATGGCAAGTTGGCCATGGCAGGTTCGCTATGGCGTGTTAGCAGTGGCAAATTGTCCCAATCTTCTGCAGAACATTGATGGCAAGCACAATGCTACACATGGAATTCTATACCACACATTTCCTTGTAGGAATTGTTGAAATATAAATTGAAAACAAATTTGGAAGCTGGTCTGTATTTTCTCCTTTTCCTGAAGAGATGTGACTATCTTTATGATGATCTTTTTATTCTAAAGACTGCTTGCCTTGCCTTCTTGTGGGACTATGAGACAGTCTTTTTTCAAAAAAATCCCTCAGGCCATAATATGATGTACATTTGCCAGTGAATAATCCCTACTGAATTTAATGGATCTCCTTTCCCAGTAGTCTTGTGTGGGATTACACTGTGAAATTGGTCTAGCATCCTTTTGAAATTGATTTTTCTCAGCATGTCTTTTCAGGAGTAAATCTAATTGTAGTTGGTAGGCACAGGTGACATTTTCTGTAATCAATGTATGGCTATGTAAAGTGACCCAGAGTTTACAATAATTAAGACTATTCCTCATGTTAGGCTATGGTGGCATGAAGCAGTCTTTCAGGCTAATAACAAAACAAAACATTTAATAGCTCATTGTTAACTGGAATAGAACTAAGGGTGCTATAAAAGAAAGCACACTTTGTGATGAACAAAGAAAACAAAGATAAAACTAGTACTTTATTAGTAAATTTAGTTTGCTATTCTCACCTATCAAAAGAGAATAAAACAAAAATTATAATTATCATAAGTATAATAATTATAAAAAATATATAATTTATAATTTTTATAATTGTATAAAAATTATAAAAAAGAAAAATACATAAATTCTGTATTTTTTTCAGTAAACTGTTAACCCAAAGTATGCAATTGGTCCCTTTCATCTTCAGCCTGAAACAACTTTGTGAAGCTAAAAAGAACTTCTCTGTTTCCTAATCTGGACTGACAACCACTTCAAAATATTTCAACTTCCCAAAGAAAAGTGCCAGCTATCAATTTATTGATATACACATAGGATTTGAGGACTGGGAATTAAATGTTGCAATGTGACATAATGCTAATTCATAGCATTATGATATAGTATAATTCAAGATTGTGACCTATATTATTATTCTTCAGAATATTTAATATATTTATATAGAGTGAATGCAAACAACTAACAGAGAACTCCACTCTTTGCAGGGTCATCTGGACTTTTACAGCCTAGATGTTTACATTTGATTTTCATACATGTTTTTTCCATTTCAGCACATGGTCTACTCCACCAAGCATTCAGTAGATGCCTTATAAATAAAAACTGAATAATTGTAGATCCATTTCTCTCTTATACATTATTGTAGCGGGAGTAGTAGTTTGGTTGAGGACCAGTGGTTAGATTGATCCATCCATCCATCCATCCATCCACCCACCCACCAACCCAACCAACCAAAACCTGGCTTTCTTCTAACAACCAAATCAATTTGAAGATACAACATAAATCAGTAAAACATGCACAAACAAACAGTATACAGTGAGCTATCAAAAAAGCATTGGCAGCCTGCTGAGCAGACTTGAGCAAAAGTAAATCCATAGCTGATTTACCCTTGACCTATAATATTTCAAAGACAAAATAAAGACAAATACACTCTAGATTACCACATGACACAGAAAGATTTTTGATAAACCTATCTAGGTGATCATATCTTTATCTCTTCCAATCCTATGATCCTAGGCCAGCATGCTAGCTATACTTTTTCTGATATATGGCCCATCAATATTTAAGCAATAGTTTGCTGGGGTGGCCACATATTCCTGACTATTTTTCCTCCCAGCTGCAGCTCAGGGCCAGATCAGCTTGCTATAAATGCTTTCTTACAAGGCCACTTTAAGCAATTGAGGGAGGGGCTTATATGGGAAGGAATATCTCACAGGTTTAGTGGTGTAGCAGCTCACATGTGTGTGAGTGAGTACTTGGGACAGTACATTTTTCCACCACCCTGTTAATATATTTTAAAATATTAAATAATGGGATGCTGTGCCAAAGAATATTAGCCCTATTGTGCCTTAAAATACTCATGCCATCTCAGAAAGCATGCCATCCTCTGCTAGTCCTGATGTGATTGTAGGGAAGGGGTCTTCAAACTTGACAGCTTTAAGACTTGTGGACTTCAACTCCCAGAATTCCTCCTCCAATCTTGTTAACTCAGGAATTCTGGAGTTGAAGTCCACAAATCTTAAACTTGCCAAGTTTGAAGAACCTTGTTTTAGAGGCTCATTTAAGGGTCTTTGTGCTTTGAGTCCCTATGATCGATTTCATATGTTTGTATGCCAAAACAAAAACAAAAAACAAAAAAATAAAAAGACCATTAACGAGAAGAAATTGTTAAAAATCGTATGTTAGCTTTACATAGCAGAGTGCAAATAGGGAGATTGTGCTTATCTCAGAATAACCAATCAATTTGATGAGTTGATGATCAAAGCAAGCAAGATGAAAAGAGTCTCCTAAAAAGAGGTCTAGAAAAGTATGATTTTACTTCACAAACTGTCAAGATGTAAACCCTGCTTCAAAAAGTCTAGTAAGAGAATGCCTCAGATCCCATACAGAGGAAAAGAAAAAAAAGGAAAACTACATCACATCTGGGGAAGCTCATCTGTGCATGTTACTTTAAACTAAAAGTAACTTTTTTGGAGTTCCCTAATCATGTGGTGCCATCTCTTTTGTACTTCTAGGATAGGGGATGTCAAACTTACATTATCATGGCATCATCACATGACGTATCATGACTTGTTTCCCCTTCGCTAAACCCGGCGTGGATGTGGCCAATGTATGATGCATCTGGCCCATGGGCCACAAGTTTGAGAGCTCTGTTCTAGTATTTCAGAAGCATTGATTCTATTGACTCACTTTTTATTCTTTAAAAAACAACAATCCAATCTAAAACCCATGTCACACTGCACCAACGGATGGAAAGAGGATGTAAAACGGAGAGAAACACTTGCCATCCATTGGTTAACGCGATTCATCCGTTCTGTACTCACTGCCTCTGTTTTTCATCCTCTCTATCCGTCCAGCATCCGTCGACTGAGGTTCCATCCGCTCAAAAAGTTTTGAGCTGCTCAAAACTTTTTGAGCGGAAAATGTATCCAACGCGTCCATTCTGCATCCGCAACGCATACGGGGAACATCCGTTCTACATCCGTTGTCATCCGTTACACGGCCGCTATATCCGCTAGGCATCCACTGCGCATCCGTGCAACTCAAATCTTCTCCAGTGGAAAACGGACACAGGGAGGAAGCAAAACGGACGCAGAACAGACACAAAGTGTTAGTAGCACGGACGAGAAAGGATGCAAGCGGATGCAGCTCGCATAACAAAGCATTTAAAATGGAAAAAACATTCGCAGAGGGACCTATCTCGGATATTAAGGATGTCTAGAGGATGCTCCTAGAGGATGCAAAAGGGCACATAGTGGAAAACCTATATTGCCTATGAAAAAGGAGGGAACTCACCTGGATCTCACTTTCAGTCCAGCAGCCCTGCTGTGCAGACCTCTGAAGCCTTCATCTAGCTCTTGCTCTTCCACAGCGATCCATTGATGTCCCACCATGGATCCTAACACACCTCCTTTTGGTAGCTACCATTCATTCTGCAACAGTGCGAAGCCATCTACAGGCTCTTTCAACTGTTTTCTACAGGAAGAAAAGGAGGCATCCAAGAAGTGTCTAGGTCCGAAAATGGATCGGGAGAAGAGCAGAGTATAGACTTACAACAAGCTGATGGTGGAGCTGAGGAACGAAACACCCCCGTGCATTCCAGAACTTCATGAGGATGCCTCCAGCCATGTTTGATGAAGTTGTGGAGCAGCTGAGACCCAGGTTGACTAAGCAGAGCACAACTTTCTGGCCCAAGCCTGGACCCCTGGGCCCAAGGTGGCACTTGACTCTGCTACCACCTGCCTCAGGGACCACATTCAGGAGCATGCAGTACGGCTGAGGAGGTTGCCACAACAACACCATCAGCATTGTGGTCAGAAGAAGTGGTGCAGGCCATCACCGAAGAATACACTGGAGGAGCTCCTCAAGTGCGCCCTCCACTGAAGAAGTCTTGGAAGAAAACTGCAGAGCAAGTGTATCAGAGGTGGACCTTCCCCCAACACATTGGAGCCATAGATGGGAAGCCGTGCCTGCAAAGCTCCAGCCAAGTCGGGTCCACTTATTTTCAACTACAAGGGCTTCTTCAGCATCAGTCTCTTTGCCATGTCGATGGTGAGAACGCCTTTGTCTCCTGGCCAACAGGTTCCAGGTACTTCTCACCACCATGCAGGCATTGCCCAGAGACCATGAGGAACATTGTGGAAGCTTGCTGCATCCTGCACAATCTCATGCGCACCCGCTAACCCAGTCTTGCAGAACAGGCTCGTGGACTCCAAACAGGCAATGGGGACATGGAGCCTGGGGAATGAGGCAAGGGCAAAACTGATAGACACTAAGAATGTGCAAGGCCCCAATTAAGCGCTTCACGTTGAAGGGAAGAAGCAGCGCAACCTCCTGAGACACTGGTGCAACTCCCCAGCTGGAGCAGTGGAGTCGGCAAGATAGGATGATAGATGATTAATGGATTGCTTCCTTCAGCCTCTCTCATCACACTGATGAGATTGGGCATGTATGTTGGGTGGGCCTACAATGAACAGGGCATTTAATAAAGAGTTCTTTTTATGTTGACATATGTGGATGAATGATTACATTGTTATTGATAATAAAGCAACATAGGTGTGGCACCTGGGAGGGGTGGACCATACAGTCCCCAATATGCTGCACTGGAGTTTATCTATCCCACAGCTGATTACCCATCCCAAAGTATCCCTGCCCATCCCACTGCTATCCTTACCCATCCCACCAAACATGCAAAGGCTTAAACCATTTCTAAAATTTTCCACCAAAGACTTTATTTAATAAAATAAATGAAGCAAGTGTTGTGAAGCAAAGATAATCTTTATTAATAACAAGCTGTAAAAGAAAAATGACTCAAGTCAAGTGTCCAAAGCAAAAATAAAGTCAACTGGTAGCCACCCAGTCCTGGCACTCTTCTTGGTCACTCGGAGGCGTGCCCAGTCTCAGGGTTGAAAGGGTCCAGGTGCTGTGGAGTTGGCTGCTGCTTGAGTGCTGGTCTGAGGCGTCATTGGGGTGCCTGGCCCCGAGAGAACAACAGGGGACGGTTGTGTTGAGGAAGCTCTCAGACAGCTGGCTCAGCCCTGTGATGTTGAGAGCCCCTTCCTCCATGACATGGGTGTCAGCCCCAATACCGATGATAGATGTACTGAGGCCGGGCTTGGCTGTTAGGGTGGAGAGGAGCAGTTTAGTGGGCTGTCTGGTCTGCAGCTGGGTGAGGACTGGCATGGTGGCATCGGTGGCATCGGTGGCATCGGTGGCGTCCGATGTACCTGTGCCTGGACTGGAAAGGGCTGCCTGTGTGCTGGACCTCCCTGGTAGCCATAGCCTTGGTAGGGGAGGGGCTGTGGAAAGCCTTGGAAGGGGAGTGACATCACCTGGGTGTGAGGAGCAGGCCTGGACTGGGTGGGAGCAGGTTCATCTTGTCTGGAGGGTTGTGAAGAAGAACGGTGATCCTGTCCTCCACCACCTGTACTGGGGTTCCGACAAGTTCATGAGGGTCTGGTTGACATCAGTGAGGAAGGCTTGCAGTTGGAGGATGGGGCGTCTGTGTACCAGCTCAGAGAGGAGATCTACGCTGCTCCTTGATGGTGTCTCTTATCTCCAGCAGGACAGTGTGGCTCTGCCCCTCCGGTTTGCCTCATTGCCTTTCTGTGGGAGGTGGAGCTGGGGTGGATGCGGGTTGGGCTGTGGTGGAAGTGCCGTCTCCTTTCTCCCACTGCGTCAGGGGTCCCTCCACACGCTCCACATGGGGTAGTACAGCTGTCGGGGGGGTCTCCGTCATGGCACGCTCCACAGATACCTGCTGGACACAGGAGCTGACTCTTTGCCAGAAGAGGACTGGCTCTTAGCAGGGCTGCCTGAGAGAGAGGGTTGTGGAGAGGGCTGTTCCTTGGTGGCGGATCTCACCCTCCAAGAGCTGGCACTTGGCCATCACGTAGGTCTTTCTGTCCGTCAGCTTGACACGGCCTGGCAAATTTCTTGAGGTGCAGCTTCCCGTACCAGGTGTGCATGTGCTTCCACCAGCTGAGGAGCACCTCTGAAGTGTAGCCAGGCTCTCCTCTTCTCTCTCCAAGCAGCCTGCTTCCTTTTGGTGTCCGATAGAGCCTGTGTCCTTCCGCCATAGATACTCGTTCTCCTCAGCCACTCCAGCACCTCCTCCTCATGTTCCTCTTCTATGTTGTATTGCCTCCTCTCCCGTTCACACATCTGCCTCTTCCTCCTTTGGCAGGGCCATATGGGCCCTCATCAGAGGGGCTTCGAGGTTCTAGGGGGCTGCTCCACCACACCAGCAGCAGCAGCAGCAGCAGCAACAACAGTAGCAGGCAAAAGCAGGACCAGCAGCACCAGCAGCACCAGGAGCAGGACCAGGAGCACCAGCAGACCAGGAGCAGCGCCAGCGAGAGTAAGCACCAGCAGAAGCAGCAGCACCAGGAGCAGCACCAGCAGAGTAAGCACCAGCAGAAGCACCAGCACCAGGAGCAGCGCCAGCAGAGTAAGCACCAGCAGAAGCAGCAAAGCACCAGGAGCAGCACAGCAGAGTAAGCACCAGCAGAAGCACCAGCACCAGGAGCAGCGCCAGCAGAGAAGCACCAGTGAAGCACCACCTGCAAGCAGCATCACGAAGCTACCACTCCGAAGCAGCATCAGCAGAAGCACCAAAAAAAAAAAAACACAACCAGAAGATCGAGCCCAGGCAGCAGAAGCCCCAGCAGAAGCAGAGTCAGGGCCAGGGGTGGGAGGGTGGCCCTGTCCCTCTTGCCAGGGCTGGCAGCAGATGGCAGAGGCTTCTGTTTCTTCCCCATGGTTGTTGGGTTGCTGGCTGGCTGGCTGTTTGGCTGTCCTGTCTGGCAGGCTGTGTCTGGAAGCAGGTCTTTTCCTCTGAATGGTGACCTGCTTGGAGCTACTTCCCTTTATATCCACGGGGCTGAGGCAAGCATCCTCCCCGCATGCGTAGTGAATGCTAGGCATCCGCTAGGCTTCCGCTCTGCATCTACTTCATCCGCTCTGCATCCGCCTTCATCCGCTCGGCGTCCACTCTGCATCGCTCTTTCCGTTCCGCGTCCGCTTTGCTGCGCTCCCCCGGAAGCCTTGCAGATGTGCCATCCGCTCTCATCCGCTTCCAGCCACTAGGCTTCCATGGAGCATCGCTTTCCATCCGCCCTATGTTCCTCCCCCCGTCCATTTCCTTTCTGTGTTGTCCGCTCTGGTTATGCAAATTTTTCCCTTTTGAGATGGATAACAACGGATGCGAACATTTTTCTCGTCCGCTGTGTCCTTTTTACAAACATTTTGCATCCATCGGCCAGTGTGACAGGGCCTTAACTGATTCAGAAAAAGGTTTGGTTCTTCTAAGCAAGATATATTGTATGGTAAGAATCAAAGATATTGTAAATTAATCTTATGGGGAGAAAGGAGAACTGCAAAGAGGACACAGAAACATACTCCTATTCTTACAGTGAAGAGCCAGACATTAGAAATTTAGATCCAATCTCTATTTTATTAAATGCTTGCTCTTTAGTTATCTTGAAATCCATGGGACTTGAAAGCAAAAGTTGTATGTTCCTGCCACATCAGGTTTAATGATGACAATAATTAAGAAGTCATGATCATGTTCTTATTTTAATATGGTGGAAATGTTGTAGGACACATGCTGAATTCAAGGTATCTGACAATAAAGATAAAGATATTAAGATACAATTTAAAAGACTAAAGAGTTGGAAAATGATAGAAAAAGTGACCTGTTAGAATCAAAATGCCATCGTAAAAAGATTTCCCCATTCAGTAGAAGTCGAAATAAACCTGTTTTAAACAAAAATTTGGATATGAAATTTGGAATTGAAAATATTTCTCTCTCGTTTCAACTAAATAAATCCTGGGGGACTATGAAACAATTGAAGTTTTTCCACAGTTGTTTTTTTAGGAAGATCTGACAAATGACCAGTAGCAGTTATTGGCACAGTTAGGTATTAATTTTACTTTTATAAAAAAAATTTTTTGTACATGAAGTTAAATCTATGCACCACAATTTACATTCTTAGACACTGGAACCAGTAGATGGTCGAAGTAATGTCCTTTTAGTAGATACATATTTTGCTATCACTTTTTTTATGCCCTACCTAAAATTTTGCACCATAGTATTACAGTCATCCCATTAAATTCAGTTTGAAATACCTCTGATTTTTGGTAATTTAATGATTTTAGATATTGTCCATAACTCTTACATAGATTTATACAGCTGAATTTACTGTTGATTCTGAAATTCTACCTATATATACAGCATAGCCTTCATGGTATTGGTACTATGTTTCTATATTTCTGCTAATACTTTAAATTCTAGTTATTCTTGTAATACATACATTAAATTATTGGCATGATGTTGGTTTTAATTTTAGGATTGAAAATAAATTTTGCTGATCAATGATTGAAATAAAAGACTGCTACTGCTTTGCATAGATAGATCTTATTTTTCAAATAGCTTGATACAAAGTAATACAGATTATGAAATCTTGGAAGATTTATTCCAATGAGTTTATATAGTGGAAAGTTGGTAAATGTGGTGTATTATTTGTCTAATTTTTAAGAAAATGATGTGATATAGTAAGATACACTAATTATATTAATTAGAAGATTTACACTATCTAACTTGGACAGGTGTGACCACTGAAATAAAAAGCACCATGATATCGATTCTTTTCAAATATTAACTATTGAAAGGAATCAATAGTTTGGCTTATTATGACAAAATATTAAAAATACAGATTGCACTTACCTGGACAAGCACAGGATTTTGACTCTGTAACACATTGCTATGTCCAGAAAATAATGTTCTATCACTGTTTATGGGAAAAAAATACCTTTCTCTGCCTTTCTATATATCCATACTAAAGGACATATATGGTGTGTGTGTGTGTGTGTGTGTGTAGTATAATGTTATCTAACATGGAATCATATAATATCATATATCATTTCTATACTGCCCATTACACTTTCATGCACAGAATCAAGTTTTGAATTATCTTCTGAAAGGCTTGGACTATTTTACCACCTCCAGTTGGTAAGATGTTTCATAAGGTGGGAGTGACAGCAAAAAAGGATCTCTTTCTAGAATCTGCCAGCCAAAATTTGTTAGCTGATGGGATCTGCAACATACCCTCCTTTCTTCACTAGACGGGATGAGTCGATGAAATAGAGAGAAGGCAGTTCATCAGCTAATTTATATATAAACATTCTAAAAGTCACCTATAAACCACAGCAACATCATTAAATATAGAGAAAGTGAATTTGTACTCCAATATAGCAAGGAACAATGTATTGTTGGAAAAAATATCCTTCTGGGTTCAGTTCCAAATGGGGAAAAAGACATTGGAAACATGGAGGCTATTTGGAAGGTTCAATGGTGGACAGGACCACATGGCCTAGATCTCCAAAGAAGGGTGATCACATGCTCCAAGGTGAAGGAAGAGATCAAGAAAAAGGCTGATATGCTGAGAGTGCCTGGGTTTTATAACCTTTGTTGGGATTTGAATTGAAGCTTATTTCTAATTGGTTGTCAGACTCCCATGCATGAGGCCAATGCCAGGGGCAACTCTGTAGGCTGTCCTGAGTTCCAGGCCTTGGTTGAGCCTTGCTGGATGGTGATGCACTGAAAGAAAAACATCTACCTTTACTCTGGAGATCTTTGTTATGTAAAGTAATTCTGCCCAGCCTTAATGGTCCACCATTAACAAAAGGTGGGGGTGAGCTTTCTACTTCTGAGGTGAAGTTCTTGCTTCTGAGTTGTCTACTCTTTTTAGGAAATATTCTGCCTTTTTAATATTTCCCAGGATATTTCATTTTTCTAGGAGACGGGTGGGTGCTAACTTCCTACAGTATATAAATCTGTATTATATTTGTAAGGATAGATTAACCTCCTGACTTTTTCTTTTTATTCTTGATTAGATTAAAGCAGAATGTAGGTCTGTGTTAGGAGTCCCATCTATGCATATTTACATCTAATTTCATAATTAAATGTAAAGTGTAACCTGTATGTATCCCTATAATTTTAAAATTAAATAATTACACTTAATAGCATTGATGTGAAGTTTGAATTCAATATACTTAGTTCAGTTATAATAGTATGAACTACATTCAGAATGCAGCCATGAAATCAAAGAATAGTTTCTACTACTATTAAAAGTATAATATTCAAAATTACTGCTTGAATTACTTTTTGTCTTTATGTAAAATTATGGCAAATAGTATCAAAACAAATCAAACAATGACACCACAGATTCATTTTCTCCCAAAGGAAGGAGTTCATGCTGTTGACATTAATTCTAAGTAAACAACAAAGATAGAAAAATGTTTGACATCTATTAATTCATAAATCTGGATTATTTTCTACATTAGAATGAACCAGTCTGCATTAGAATATCCACCATTAGGTTCTGATAGGTCCTTACCAAGGTGTTCATGGACAGTTTTCATTTTAAAGTTATTAGTCACCCTTCCTCAAATTTCCACTTAGACTGTTCTTTATCTTTTTCTGCCTAGCTAAGATAAATGATGATAATATGAGCTAGAATCTAATTTGCTTGATTTACATCCAGCTGCTTTTTTCTGGCTTCTGGATGATGCAACTATGTCTATTTGTTATGTTCTCATTAATTCATTTTGTGCTTTTTGTTTTGCTTGTAAAATGCCTGGATGCTGGACTTGTTGTTGTTTTCTTACTTTAAAAGTTCAGATGACATATATAAATGATTTAAACAAACAAACTGCAACATGAAAACTTATCAGGATAAATTGCCCTTCCCAATTTTATTTTGTTAAATTATATTGGGAGTGATCTGAATATTTTTTTTCCAGTCTTGGGCCAGGCATATTCAATAAACAAACTTGAGGCTGCATTCCACCATAACTTCACTGGTTTCTTATATTCAAACTGGAGGACATAGGAATCTTTTTTTTCAGGGGGGAGGGCCCTCCCAGTAAATGTTTTTCTTTCATATTAAGATAAGGAGACTTCTGAAGGCTGCTTCCCATCTGTAAGTGTTTTGACAAAATTGCCTAGATCAGTAGGTCTTTTCTTTATTTCCTATCTCATTACTGAACCCAATGCAATTTATTTCAGCTACCACTATAAGGACTCCAAAATTACAACTGTAATTTTTACAAATTATCTTCTCATCCTTGCTGGAACACCGAGGCAGAAAAACAGTATATATTAATAGTGGAGCCATCTGCCTGGCTCCACATTTTGTATTGAATACATAGAGATACATTCAGTGCAGGATACGGGATTAAGGCAGCCAAGAAAACAAGTGCATGAGAAACAATAATTTCTAGTGCTCAAACAATATAATTTCATAGTCCTTAATGAGGTCACTGGGAAAACAATTGAAAGAATAGCCATTTATTATTAAATTAATTTGGATTAATTAAATTTGGATTGATCAAAACATTCCAAATTATGTTAATTTTTCCTGAAAACATGTAGAGTAGAGTAGAGGAGAGTACTCAATGTAGTAATCATTTAGAGTACTCAATATACAAGGAGGGCCAAGACCAAATATTTTGTGCTCATGTCCCCCTTCTTGGTGGTAGTAGTACATATGATCCTCTCCAAGATATACATTGCAAGATGGCTGCAGTAGATGACAGAACTGCATTCCTGAGGCACAAGAGAGCAAATTGTCAGCCATCCCACTCAGTCATCTAGCAAAGAAAGAGTCCTATTATTGCCAAGAGTATACTTTACTGAAGCCCAGGTGGTTACAAAAGTAGTGTAAACTGAATCTGAGGTTTTCCCATGCAAGCAATACAAAGTAAAATTTCCTCTTCCCCTGCCCCTGCCCCCAGCCATCTCTGGGTTATCTGGAAATGTCAAATTAGGTGCTTATATATTGTTTAGAAAACAGGTTCTCAGTTCCCAGCTCTACATATCAATAGTCGGTTTTGGCTGGCTGAAACTTGTCACAAGGTGCAGCTGGGCTTCCATCCCCACTACTTCTTCCTTGCATCCCTCCCCCCATGCTAATGTCAGACTGTCAGCTCATGAAGCATGGTTAGCAGAGATACAGCCAAGACCTCTTGAAATAAGTCTAGTCCTTCAAAATAAAATATAATAATAGTTAATAGCACATCATATCAGAAGGGTCATTTGGGTTTGTTAGGGTACTTAGCATGGAAATGGTGGGTAAGGCAGGGGAAGCGCAGGTGGGACACCTCAACCCACTCAATGTCAGAGTGGGAAAAGTCCTCCCATAAAATTAGGCATTGCAACTTTGATTTACAGCAGAAAGAAGCAAGGATTTCCTTGACCTCAAAATGTTGTTCTCCTTCTGTTAGGATTAGAAGAACTGGTGGTTTTGTCGCAGCTATCTTTTAGGCCTGGGGAAAGGAGTATAGTAGATTGGAACTTGGCGTCCCCCTTTCATATCCTAGTTCTCTCTGAACTGGCAGCTTTATTGAGTCTTGTGGTGGGTCTAAATCAAATGATTCCAAGAAAAAAAATCCCTCTTGTTATGAAGGTACAGCTATCTGTAACATAATATGCAAGAAAGAGACTTTGGACAAGTCCCATATCCCCACAATTTTGATATTTCACCGAGATATAAGGATTTTAAGCTTAATTGCCTCCTTTTCCCCCCTTCCCCCCAAAAGTAATTGTAGTTCCTTTGCTAACACAAACAATATTTTAAGCAGATAAAGCCAAACACTAGCAAGGCCAGACTTAATGACAAATTATATTGGTTGCGAAGTATGAAATGTGTGGATTTATTTATTGAGTCATGACTAAGGTCTTTGATGCCAAATGAGGCATGAAACATATTGTCAAATTCTTAATGACAGCCTATGCAATGATGATGGGTTCTAATTTTATTTAGTTGTATGGTAAGAGATATCTGTTTCAAGAGATATCTGTATGAAATGTGCAGTTGAATCTGAGAAATTGCCCTAATCTGCTTGGTATTTTTAATTTGAGTGATCAAGGATTTCAAATATAACATTATTATAGATGTTCATCATAATATACAACCATATTTTTAGAAGGATGGATTTCCAATAGAAAAGAATATCTGAGGCTCAGGAATTAACTATGAACTGCTTAGTGTTTTCTGATGTTGATTGTTTCCTTGCAAACATTTCATCTCCCAAATAGATAATGATGTTACCTAGCTGGGTAATGAAATTTCTTCACACAAACAACCAAGCTCAGCCTCAAGAACTCCAAAGGATTAACTTTTACAAATAAGGGTGGTGGCGTGTGGTTTAGCAGTATGGGGAGACAGCACTCTGCTCTGCCTTGCTGAGTTTCAGCATTCTGGTGGCCATTCAAGGTGAAATCAGTCCTGGGGGGATCAGTGACAGAGAGGAAAACCTTTGGAGCTGAAGAGCTGAAGGTGCAATTCCCAGCGGTTGTGATCGGAGGAGCCCTCAAAGCTGGCACTGAAGAGTCGGATCTTAATGGCCGATCCAGAGACCAAACGGGCCACAAAATAGGAGAGGGAAGTGAAGAGAGAGTACGGTGTGAAGAAGCTGTGTTAGCAGTGAGAGGGGAGTTGCTTGGAACTGCCAAAATGAGCCCAGAAAGAGACGGTGAAAGGGAAAGCTCAAAGCATCATCTGGACAGTGAATACAATGAGGGGAGTGGATAAGGGAGATGACGAAGGGAGTGTCAGTAACAGTGAAGGAAGGAACAAACAAGAAGAGAAAATAATAGACTATACATGAATTAAGAGAAGAGGTGAAATGAAAGTGGACTATTTGAAAAGGGGCAATTGAAACTTTTAGGTTCCTAAAAGAATAACATTATTGCAGCAGAAGAAGAAACAAAGAAGCAGATAAAAAGACTGAAAAGGAAAATGATTCTGAAAGTGCAAAAAGAGAAGTAAAAGTTAACCCTTTAACTGCACAGCTTTTAACATTACAGTAAGATTTAAGAAATCTGGTTGGAACTTTTAGAATACTTTTACTGAAATTAATGGACAATCATGATTATAATATTTTTAACCTATATACTCAAAAGCATTGTGATTAAGCTCTTCTCTTATTTTCTTTTCCTCTTTCTTTTTTCTCTTTTTCCTTAGTGATTATATTATATGATAAAATACTTAAATACGTATATTGATTGAATTATATAGTGAATAGAGTGTAAAGAAGAATATATACATATAGAGAAAAGTGAATGTTTAAGTAATATATATTATAACACAAGTTAAAGAATTTAATATAGATATTCTTTAAGAATTATACTGATTGACTCATTCCAGGAATTGTTTTGTTTTCCCCTACTAGTAAACTTTTATTGTCATCAAAATGTATTGGAATATAGAATAGTAACTTTATAAATTTAGATTGACTATTAGTTATAAGAATTTAATTGTATAAGTTAGCTGTTAAATAATCAATTGTCTAAACATTTTATTATTAAAAGTATTAAAGTAATCTAAAGTATTAAGGTATAAACAAATAAAAGTATATAAGAAGTATATTAGATGTAATAGATTGGCAAAGAATTAATATAAATAGCTCTGGATATTGGAGCTGATTTGTAAAACAAATCTATGATTTGCATAGATTAATTATTTTTTGAAATTTACTGAACATAGGATTTAATACAAGACATAGAGGGGGTAGACTACAGGGTAGAATAAGGACAGTGACAGAAACTAGGGAAACAGTGAGCACTGAAAGGTGTTGTGGGACAAGATAGAAAGAATATTAGGACAACAAAATAGAATATTACAAGAAATGACAAGTAGTGAAGACCGGGGAGAAAATCACCCCAGCAACAACCACAGTGATATCATCTCCATCTACACAAAGATCCATAGAGGGAATGCTTACAACAGATAAAACAACAGCCATGATGAATGCACAGACCATGCAAGCCACCTTGTTAACAATACAAGAGACAATGATAAAGCTACAGGAAAGCATGACTAGGAATCACGGACAAATGAAAATAGAGATGGAAGAAGTGAAAAGATAAGTGAGAAAGGACATTCAGAAGTTGGATGAGAAAGTAGGTCTGATTCAAGAAATCTTACAAAAGAATGACCAATGACTCCGAATGACTGAGAAAAGAACAGAAAAAACAGAACAGAAATTAGAGTTGGTAGATCAAAGAATGCAAGAAAGGGACAAGAAAGTAGAGAACTCACTGATTCAGTTGGAAATGGAGAGGGCCTTGTTCTACCTACATTTTCAGAATATGGAAGAAACGAAGGCACTCTAGAGAGATAAGAGTGAGATAATCAATGAATTAGATGAAGTCTACTGAGTCTACACAAATTATGCCAGAAGATTCAAGCTGCCAAAAGAAGTTCACATCCATTTTGCACGGAAAAAAGTGAGGGATATAATCTGTAAAATTACTAGAGATGAACCTATGACATATAAAGGAAAAGAAATCATAACATTAAAACAAAGCCCAAAAAGAGTTCTCGAACAAAGGAAAGAATATCACTTTCTGGCTGACCGACTTAATAAAAACAATATACTTTTCAGATGGATAACACCAGAGGGAATGTTGATGTTGTGGCAAGGGAAGAAGATGAAGATAGACACAGTGGATAAAGCACAAGATTTCCATGCACAACTAACAGGTACAGAAGAACCCAGTAGCAGCAGAGAATGGATGAAAAATTAATTTTTAAAATGTATAACTCTCTATTAGAATTTGAAATGGCAGAAGAAATAGTTAAAGGCCCAATGATTTCATGGGCAAGGAATGTAGGGCAAAACATTAATCTGGAAAACTGGGGAAAAGTTTGGAAACAAAATTACAAAATAACAATATCAGCTGTCTATAAAGAAAATCAATACAAAATGGGTTATTGATGGCATCTGGCACCCTCAAGGTTAGCAAATATGTACCCAAACTTAAAGGACCAGTCCCACTGGCCGACGGATGCAAAACATATGCATAAAAGACACAGTGGACGAGCAAAATTTCGGGGGTGGCTCCATTCGTTGTCATCTGCTCCAAAAAATGGCAAAAATTTGCAAAAACAGAACGGAAAAGAACGGAAAAGAACGGACATGGGTAGTATGTAGAGGGGATGTTAAATGGATGTTCATAGGAAGCCTA